>JAPEVG010000028.1:3371-22305 GCA_029747595.1 Trametes cubensis | reverse complement strand
GAATACGTGGCRATCTCGCATGTATGGGCGGAAGGGATGGGAAGCACAACKGARAAAGGGCTGCCTACYTGCGTCGTCAAGCGCATCGCGAACCTCGTCCTGMAGATATTACCYGGCTCTTCCTACCYCTCTGCCTTCTGGATGGACTCCTTGTGCGTCCCAAGCGCCCGCAACGAGAGRAAGCGGGCAATCCAACTCATGGCGCAGACGTACAAGGATGCAGAGAARGTCCTCGTGATCGACGACTGCATCCGTAGTATGTGCTCKGCACGCKTACCTTGGCAGCAGAACTTCCTGCGAATAGCGTCRTCTGCGTGGGTTCGCCGTGTCTGGACGTTGCAGGAAGGTCTTCTGGCGCGCGAGTTGTACTTCGAGTTCGCCGAAGGCSCAGTTGACGTTGAGGAATGYCTTGGRATCAATGWCCYRTCTACACCGTCAGCATCCMAAGGCSCGCTTCAASAACTTGACCACTACATACCCATCGTACCTATCCTCGCTTTCCGTGCGCGTCCGTCTAGGTCTTTCTCTGAGATTCCGTTTGGCGAAGTGGCCGGGCTACTGCTCGGGCGAAGCACTACCAAGGCCGAAGACGAGCTCATCGCAATCTCAACCTTACTTCCATCCGCGGTCGACGTCAGCAAGCTCCTCGAGATAGAGCGCGGCGGGGATRATGTAYTACCCGTCGCGGACAGACGGATGAGATCGTTTCTACTGCAACTSCAGGATATACCCAGAACTGTCCCGTTCGGGTCTGCCCCTCGCTTRGATGTGCCAGGCTTCAGGTGGGCTCCCCGGAATCTCGTGCAAGACTCGCCTGGAGGATGGACTGAACAGGATGGGACGGGAATCTGCACTGAAGACGGCTTCGTCACGGAGTACACGGTTCTGCCTCTACATCTGAACGCAAGCAATGCTGCAAGCCCTCCAGATCTACAAGCAGACGAGTCTGATGGTCGATGGTCGGCTACGATTTACGGCACCGCAACCGGCCAAGTCTACTCCCTCACAGCGGATAGCGAATTCCTGTGCGACGCCTTGCTCTTTGGAGATACGGGGGATGTGGCGCGTCTATCGATCTCGAGAGACCCGGTCCCCTGTATTGCCGTCTCTTACGGCAGCTTCGCCGGCGGCGCCTCAATGGAACCGGAAGGCGGATGGTCGCAAGAGACTCCTTGTCAGGTCAGATATGTCCAACGGTGCGGACTRGCCCGCCACTCGCCGATGGAGGAGGACTTCTTCCTGAGTCGAAGGGAYAAAATAGAAGGAGCGTTGGGAGAGCCGWGTCGCCAATGCTGGCTGAAGCTGACATGAGACGGTCTGATGTCAGACGCAGGCACCKTTCGCGCAGGTAAATCCATCGTTGTCAAGAATTSTTGTATGYACACATGGTAGTCAGAGAGTCTGGAGTGAGCAGCGCCAAGCGTACATYCCATGTATTCCATATMCTGAGCGAYACATGTYAATCTCTTCAARGTGAGTGGATCYAATGTGGATRCANNCGATCAGTAMAAACGTGACCATCGAAGTCATTCATGAGGCATATCGAAGTTAAACACGGAGCCGATTATGGTATAGTCATTRAGGAGATCGCTCTGTTCATCACCATCGTAATCATCATCGAACGCTTGCGCCTGTGTCATCAGCACATCCATGTATGCAGCAACGGCACACTTGGTGAATGCGCTCTCTCTGCTCCAAGTTTGTTGCGTGCCACTTTCGCTCCCGATCAATGTCGATAGTTCGAGCGAGCCCTGCCGGAGCGCATTGGCGATGCATGCCAAATAGGCGTAGTCATTGTCCTTCCACCCCGGGACAGGGATGCGCTGCCGAAGAAGTGTCACCAGGGCATAGTGCGCTTGACGCGTACGTTGGCGAGGGTGTTGGAACTTATCCGTCAATTCGTATGGACTCCAGGTGGACAGGTTCTCCTCGGTCAGTGCTGTCTCGGGGATGCGATCGAGACGCACGGAACTGGAGTTGAGCTCCTGTAACAGACCCTTGTATTCAACGAGGGTCATTGTGCGGGCCGGGGCAATGAGCCAATGATTTCCATAGGTGTGTTTGGCAGAAAGACCATCGACTAGGATGGTGGAGTCTTGGAGGGCCCATGTTTCTTCAGCTACCCAATCGGCAGCTCTCTGCGAGAAAGCAGATACGCCACCCGAGTCTCCAGGTCGGGTCAGCACTTTCAGAGAAGACGTAAGCTCTACCAAGCGTACTTACCAGGGCCGACTTGTCCACCTTCGACGAGGATGTCTAGGTCTTTCTGCAGATTGTCATACGATGCGGAGTCCAGGTCTCCGTGGCGGAATAAGATTGGGTGGGACATTGCCATGGCGTTTGCAGGTGCAGCCCGAGGGAGATGTAATGTAGAGGTGAAACTGCCACGGGAAGATAATTGAGGTCCGTGCGTGATATGCGTGGAAAGTACTGATACCTTGTGACTCTGGGAAATGTTTCGGTAGTGGATATGCAGGTAACATGATAGGACCTAGCCTATTGTGTTGACTACACTGGCGTGGTGGGAGAATGACTCGGATACGTGAGTACTCGAGGGCCCAGGCGCTCGACCTCGACTGAACAAGTTCCCAAACATTTAGAATGTACTACCAGATTTATATGATCTTCTCTGATGTCGATGGGCTCTCACTGGGCGGCGTAGGATTTGTTGAAGACTTGCATCAGCAAATTGTATAAAGTTCTACCTGGCAAGGTAGCGCCCGGCAAGGATAGCATTCCCGGACAGGCCGGGGAAGCGCCGGCCTTCCCTTGCCTTGAACTACCGCGAATCGCCTGGCCAGGCAAACGTTTGCTACGCGTTCGCCACACTGGGCGATCCATTGCCAGGATTCGTCCGGTCCGGGCGTAGTCTGACATTCAATTCAATTGTCAGGGTAGGTGCTGCCATATTAACCCTTCTCGTGTGAAGTTAGATTCCGCATTGCAATGTAATCACGACTTGAAATTTTAGAACGTCATCTCTATCAATGGAGAATACAGGTCCTTGACGTCATGGCTTTGGGGCAAGCCCGATCGCGAGTGTCACGACCGCGTGATCTGCGCGTCGCTACTTAATGGGCGTGTCGCGACTCGCGAGCTCATTCGCAAGTCTTTCCCTCTCCACATCCACCTCTTTCCCCTTGACCTCGGGCTTCAAGTTAGCCGTTCACCATTCATCCCGCGCGCGCCCACCGATGATGTCGCTCTACAGCACCGAGCCAGGTCTAAGGTACGTGCATATAACAAGAGGTGAGTGTACACATGCACGCATACAACGACAAGTAAGCGCATATATGCACATATACAACGAGGTAAGTGCATATATGCACGCATGCAATGAGGTAAGCGCATATATGCACGCGTACAACAAGGTAAGCGCATATATGCACGCGTACAACGACAGGTAAGTGCAAATTTGCATGCACACCACAACTTGAATTGGTAAGCACGGCATCCTGAGCACAATGGTCAGGTATGCGCTCGCGCTCGCGCTCCCACANTGGGAAGTTCGACATCGCGCACGCCGCACGCGCCCCAGGCGATCCAGTACGTCGGCGGCCTCGTGGGAATGCTCAAGGCCATTCGGCGCATTGTGAAAGCCTGCCGGGATCCTCGTCATGCACGGACATGGACGAGCTGGTGTGATACCCCGATGTCGAGGTGAGTGCACGGTGCTGCAAGATTCACGTGGCTTGGTCAATTGAACACCTTTGATGCCTGCCAGCTGCTGACCACACTTAACAGACGCTAACAGACGCCGGAGGTAAGCAACATCATGGACGTGGTTCGAGTATTACTGACTATGTTGATGTTGCAGGCACGCTAAGTGAATCACAGCTTGATTGTTATGCGTATATTTTCATGTATTAGTATATGCATACAATGATTAGTCCCGCCCGATGTGATCAAATGCACCGTATGTTGAATGGTTTGCATAGAACCACCTCGCCCTGGTGTGTATTAGGCCATGTAGGTGTATTCTCAGACTACGGGTTGTATTCAGTATGTCATCCCTTTGCCCTCGCATGCCAAACTATCACCGGCGCACGCAATCCTTCGCCCAACCTTGCATTCCCACCCTTACCTGGCCGGGAAGGCAATTGTACACCTTGCGAGGCAAAGGAGGGCTGAACGGGGCGATGGTAGGTGGCGCGCGGTGAGGAACTGTCATACACGCCTCTCTCCTATGACAGGCAATGCATAACCGGCGCTTCCCAGGTAAGGAATGCAGCGGATTCCGGGATTGCATTTCCTTGCATTCCGTTAGGCAGTACTTTACAAAATTTGCTGATGTGAAGAAGTTCAAACCTGATAAGACGGGGGAGTGCCACGCTAATGGCTGTGCAAGCTCATCGGAGATCTAGATGATAGGACGCATCAGGATTGTGGCGTTGTCTGCGCGTGGCGAGCCCCAAGCAGTCCGATCTACTACTTATCGTCCAACTCAAGTTCGACCTTGCCTGCGACGTCGACGACAACAACAGCAACAACCGACAATGAATCCGATTGCATTTGATTCACCGGAGCAAACCGCCGCCTACCTGCGCACGCTCCCTGCTATCCGCGAGCGTTGTGGACGCGTGCACGCCCTTGCCCAGAAGGGGGAGCTTGAGTACTTCGACTATCACCCCGAGAAAGAGCGCGATGCTGCTGCCTTCTGCGTCGAGATCATCAAGGTACTTACTCTTCGTGGTGTTTGTTAAACGTGCAGCTCACCACGACGTCGAATTGTGCAGCGCGACTTCGGTAGCAATTTCGCCTCTGTAAGCTACTAGCTATGCGATCGAGTCATGTTGTGTACTCATTCATCGACTGTAGATTCCACCTCATGGGCGATGGAGGCACCTGGATGCAGGACGCCCTCGAGTCCAACCCTTGATCGAGAAGTGGAAGGCGTCTCCGAACCCTCCGGACACGAAGGAGATCAGCCGCCGTCTCATCGATCTCTTCCTGGTCTCTGTCCTGCTCGATGCCGGTGCTGGCAACGCGTGGACGTACAAGGAGGATCTATCCGGCCAGACGTTCTCGCGCTCAGAGGGCCTCGGCGTCGCGAGCATCGCGATGTTCGAGGAGGGCNTTTTTCTCGAGTGACAGCAACAACCCGTACCAGGTAGACGGTTGGTCAGATGTCCCTATCTCTGTTAGCTCCTATGTTGATTTGTGTCGGATAGCGGAGGGTCTTGCCCGCCTAACGGCACCGAGGGTCGCCTCTGCTATGCAAGTCACTGAGGCTAACCCGATGGTTGGTCTTGAAGGGCGGACATCTCTTCTCGTGAACCTCAGCAAAGCTCTCCAGGCGAACGCGACTTACTTTGGCAGTTCCCCTCGTCCAGGTAACCTTGTTGGTCAGTATCAGATTATGGTGCTACACCACAAAACCGTGATCCTGAATGTCCTTGTTTGTAGACTTCCTAGAAGCAGACTCTAAACAAGACGAGAGCAGCGGCCAGCGCCACGTCCATATATTCGCACTTTGGACTGCGCTCATTGACGGGCTTGCGCCGATCTGGCCCGCCACGCGCACATCACTTGGAGGCATATCTCTGGGCGACGTCTGGCCGTGCAACGCGCTCAAGAAGCACGCCCAAGCCGAAGGCGAAGAGCTCGTCCCGTTCCACAAGCTCACCGGGTGGATCACGTACAGCCTCGTCGAGCCCATCGAGAAGGTCCTCGGATGGAAGTTTGAGGGCTTAGAGCATATGACTGGCTTGCCTGAGTATAGGAACGGTGCGTGGTTATTAGCCACTGAGAGGGATATCGCACCGGACTGACGATGAGTCCATTTTGAGGTGGTCTATTGGTCGACTTGGGTGTATTGTCGCTCCGCCCGGGGGTCCTTGACACCTCGCTATACCCTGACCCTGACTCTGGCATTCCGAAGCTACCCCCTTCACACCCGGCTATCATCGAATGGCGGGCGATGACCGTGATTGAGCTGTACGTGTACAATGTCTTACCATGCCTGTAGTCACTGAGAGACTGACGTCGTCCGTGCTACAGGGACAGAATCGCAGACGAGATCCGCAAGCAGCTCGGCCTGACGCGCGAGCAGCTCACGCTTGCTCAGGTTCTTGAGAGCGCGACCTGGAAAGGCGGGCGCGAGATTGCGAAGCAGAAGCGTCCCGCCTCGGGCGGTCCTCCGANTTGATATCGAGAGTGATGGCACGGTTTTCTGAGCTGAAGAAGGCGATAATGTTGTGGTTGAATCAAAGTGTGGACAATATACGGAAGGAGAACACGATGTAAACATTGTAAAGGAAAGAAATGGTGGATGTAACACAAGCAATGCAACCTGCTCCAGCAATACAACGGGATGAATAGGATTATATCGCCAGTGCAAGCCTTCCACAAACCCTAGGCTATGTGGCGTCGCCGGCGGAGTCATGAACGGCTCCTACATTGTAGCTAGATTGGATTCTAAGGAGTAATCACAGCGCGTATACATAGCCATGGGCCTGATAATACAAAGTGTCCTCGTACACTTGCCTAACTGTCCGGTGGGCTCCCTATCAGAATACAAGCATACAACAAGAAACCTGACAATAAGACCTACGAGCCTGTACCACTGCATAAGTATACACACTCTTCCTCGATCACACGTACACAATGCAAGTCGACAATACCTGATGCACGCGCGACGTCCACCAGCCTACGCACCGAAAGCCCCTCCAGTCCCCATCTGCGCACACCTCCTCAACCCGCTCCTCACCAGCACGCGTGCGACCGTATCGAGCCCGCCGCCTTGAGACAGTCGTCCACCGGCTGGAACTCCGCATCCGGCAAGCTCCCTAACGCGCGCATGCGGGTGCGGTCGCTGATCCCCACCTCGCGCAGCGGGCCGGCCAACGCGGGCGAGAGGCCCACGAAGCGCAGAAATTCCCCAACGTCGTCTCGGGGCTGGTTCAGGGTAGTTTGAACACCTTCTCTCGGAGTCTTCGTGGGTAGCTGCTCGTCACGGTACTGGGCGGCAGCCGCTGGTACGTTGGCTCCGGAGTGGGACGATGAAGCAGCAGAGCTGCCCGTATTCGTGGAACCAGAAGAGATGCTGCTCGGCGGGCCCTCGACGCAAGATCCGTACGACGCAGGAGCAGTGTCGGGCGGTCTAACATCACTGCAAATGCGGCTCCCACTTCCGCTGGCAAGGCATGCCTGGCGATGCTTGGCGCTCTTGAGGTGGTTCACGAAGTTGGTAGAGCATAGGCCTACGTTAAATCCTGATATAAGCTGTACGTATGCCAGGAACACAGAGGCGCCATCCAGTGCTGACAGTTAGTGCACGCCGTGTCATGTCATTGAGGATGGTGATGCACGTACCGGTGCGCCCGGACAGCGGAAACATCGGAAACCCCACTTGATCATCTTGTCAGGGAGGCAGGTGTATCCAGGCGCGAAGTCTTCATCGGGGAACTCCTTGCGGAGGCGTCGGGACGAGACCCGCAGTGCAGGCGGAGGCTACAGTGGACAACTGTGAGCCCGTGCAGTGCGCACACAACACCATACATGCATCAGTCGATCACGCACCTGAGGTCTGTGATCCCTCCGGGGCTGGCGCTGCAGCAACACGCTGGTGCCTCTTCGTTTTTCATAGCTGGCACTGACCTGTGCGTTCCCGGACGGCGTACTAGTAGAAGCATCATTCAGCGCAGGCTCCTCTGTTTCTTCCATAGGGACATCGACCATATCGTCTGCATCGCCCTTCTCCAAGCCCGGAGTTGGCAATCGGCTGGCCTCGCCTACTTGAGGGAGCACTCCGTCCTCGTCCTTGTCATCGATCTCCATATCCTGCGCAGGCCGAGTGACCTTGTAGACGCGGACGGGACTCCGTTGGTCCGCAGGCACGCCATCATCTTCTCTCTCTTCCTCCTCCGAAGACTCGTCGGAGATGCTGATCACAGGTTGTCTCAGGACACGTCCGGTGTCTCCTTTATAAACGATGTCGTCCCAGAATTCGGGGGGCCTCCACGCAGGATGCCGGTGCACAACCAGGGTGGGAGGTGAAGAAGACCGAGAAGCTATTCGAAATCATAACATACTTTCCTGGTCAGTTAGGACGAACATCAAAGATCAGGATACATTGGACCCAAAAGAGGACCCCCGGCTTCGTGAGCGGGCGGACGCTTGCGAGTGCCTCGATTTCCAACTGCTAGGGTCTCCCGATGAGTCATCTCTCTCCAATTGACCGTAGTAGGTACGTCCGGGGGGCTGCCGCGATTCTGACTTGACTTCTCCTTGGCTGTCGAGGTCGTATATTACATTGACCGCGGTCTCGAATAACGGCTCGCTCGACATGGTGGTAAGCGTGATCCTCCTGTCAAAGAGAAGCAAGAACAGTGAGATAGAATATGTACATTTTTGTGCTCGTTGTGCTGCACAGGACACGGGTTCCGGTTTCCCGGGCGTACAGACCTACCTTGACGGATTTTATCGATATCCTGCTCAGAGCTGAGTCTTATCCGATTGCAGCAGTGTAGAGCTGATACTCAGTGGTACTCCCAGTAAAGTACGGCCGTCCTATAGTGTAAGATAGGCTCAAGAAGATTGAGTCAATGAAAGAGCGGTGTCTGCGAGTGTTGAGGATGCCGACAAGGTGCTCAGAGTCAAAGTAGAACGTGATCATCGCGAGGCAGTAGACGTGCCATTCCTTTCTTGGACAGATGTCATCGGGCCTCTCTCACAGCTGGTTCTGCACAAAACCTTTTGAAGGCAACATAGTAGCATGATTCATGATCTCATACGTCCTGTGTGCCACAAATCTGTAGGATCGCCGTCCTCAGCACATTAGTTTATGTGGGTGCAATGTGCACAGAGCAGCACTCCAAGATCCACTGCGCGAGGGCGAGCGACGATAACTAGAACACTAACAACCCACCTACCACGCACAGGCCGACGTGCCCAAGCAGACTCAACCTCACCTGGCCATACAGCTGCATGACATAGCATGTATATGGATAGCACTGCAAATACACAGATTCTTCCGATTGACTTCTTCACTTCATCTTCATTTCAAGTTTCTACCTCACGCGGCACTTCGCAGACGCGTCAGCCTGTGCCAAGAGCCGCATTACAACGATACGCACCTAACGATAGCCTCGATCTCAAAGAGCGCGTCGAGCGGCAGGCGCGCGACCTGCACCGCGGAGCGCGCGGGCTTGTGCTCGCCGAAGAACTCAGAGTAGACTCCGTTCACGGCCTTGAAGTCGTCCATAGAGTGCAAGAACACCTGTGCCCAGGACATCCGCGCAGTGAGGCACTGGTAACGTGAATGTAGTCAAGGGACGTACGGTGGTCTTGATGACCTTGCCGACCTCGCTCCCGGAGGCCTCGATGACTGCCTTCATGTTCTTGAGGGCCTGCCTGGCCTGCGCCTCAACGCCGCCCTCGACCTATCGTGACGAACGCGCAGTGTGAGCTCAAGCAGGACCGACGCGTCGACAAGTGACAAAGTGTACTGACCATCTTACCCGTGACGGGGTCCAGTCCGAGCGAGCCGGACAGGAAGATGAGGTCGCCGACGCGAACGGCCTGGGTGTACGGACCCACAGCGGCAGGCGCGTCTGTGATATCCCAGGTGAGCGTTTCTTGACTTTCAATCGCGAGCGGGCGTGATAGAATGCTCACTGGGGGTGGAGATGAGCGAGAGGGACGGGTGCGTGCTCATGGTGCGTGATGCGTGGAACTGGAGGTTAGACTGACGGACAAGACTGAGCGTACGAGAAGCAAGAGACGAGGTGGTGCAGCAACGCTGGCGAGGGAACAAGGAAAGCAGGCGGCGAGCAGAGGGAGGCAGCATCGTCCAGTGACTCCAACGGTATTTAGCTCTTGCGCAATTGCAAGTCCCAGCTCAACCAGTGGTCTTCAACGACTGTTGAGCGGAGCTAATGCGGGGCACGTACGTATAACAATAGCAATTGCAAACAGCAACTCTCTGTTAGTATATCGGTTAGTACACGCGCCTGTCATGTCCTTTAATGGCCGCGCGAAAGCGGGGTTCGACTCCCCGACAGAGAGCTCGGCGCAGTGCATTGTAGTTTTTTTCATCCCGATATGAGATCATATTGGCGGAGATCTTGGGCCCTCCGAAATGCCATTTTCGAGGCAATCCACCTGTTACATACGAAAATACCTACAGCACAGTCTAGAGATACCCAAGCTGACGCACCTTCAGCCTAAACCTACACAATCCACTCTGCAACGAATCTATACCCCGATCCCGCCCGCCCACTCGAGCACCTCAACGCGGTCACCGACACGGACGACGCCCGTTCCCCCCCACAACGGCGTTGCACCCAAAACACGGCTTGCTCATCCGCGCCGGGTCCTTGTTCCGCCGAAACTTGAGCAGCACCTTGTACGGCACCGCCGCGTCGCGCGCGCCTGTGGTGATGTCGACATTCGGCAGCTAAAAGAGGAACATATGAGAACGCGGTATTTTCAGGGGACGTGCGAAGGGACGGACCAGGCAGCGCGTGCATTTGGATACGAGAGTGAATGTGCGCGCCTCGTCGGCAGACGCGTCCATTGATTCTGATTCTGAAGGGTGGATGCGGACGCGCCTCCACATGTCCTCGGCGAACGGTACTCCTGAGCCTTTGAACACGATATTAGGCCGGAACCTGTACCCGCACATATCAGTTCTCGAATGTCATCCCCGCTGGCAAACCTCGCGACGAACCTCTCAATTTCCACCCCTCCGTCCCTCCAGCGCTCGCGGTCGATTCCGCCAATCTTGGCTTCGGGGCTCTCGTCTTGCGCGAATGCGCTTACGACCCGGCGCACCTCCTCCAGGCTCTCTTGGCTCGCGACCAGGAACGGGTACCCGTCCTGGAATTTTGCCGTCTCCTGCAACTTCGGAAACGCCTGGGTGGGCGGGCATTCGCGCGGGCGAGGCCCCTTCATGACGAGGTACACTGCGCGCCCGAAGTAGTCTGAGAGTATCTCCGAGGGCGTGCGCGACCCGGGGCCGTCGAGCGTGCTGGAGACGACGTAGCCTTCAACGAGGTATACCCCAAACATGCGGCATTCCTCAATTCTACGGGCGTGAGAGGTTTAGTATAACGTATAATATGAGAGTGTCAGAGGACATACACAGGCCAGGAGGCGAGCAAGTCATCGGTAGGATTTAGGGGCACAGAGAAGGTCTCGCAGTCAGAGTCGGCAGGGAACGATACTGTGAGTCGCCCGCCGTAAGGTGAAGCGGCATCTACTTCTACTTTGGGAGTGATGAGAACCATCTACAGCGTTCAAGCGGGTGAGCAACCGCGCATGAAGGCACGCTAAGGCGTGTCATTAGGCAGGCACCCTACCTTTCCGACCTCCCGTGCGGTTATGATATTGTGCGATTCCGCTTCTACTATGCACCATTTCCTATCATACTACGAGAATGAATGAGCAAGCACTGTGGTATAGGACTAGCGAGAGCCCGAGATATGCGAGTGGCCCCGTGACGAAGAATACAATGACTTCGCGCGGGAGAAGTGCGGACATCGCGCCAACACGCAAGAGGGCAAATAGCTTATTGCGCGCTCGGAGAAAACATACCTCTAGACCTTCCGGCGTGTATCGCGCTTCCTGGAGAGAGGTCCCCCGGCAGCTCTACATATTTCTGCTCAGCTTGCTGTACCGCGCCCCTGAGCGAGTGCGCGCACCTTTATCGGATGCATGAGGATCTTGGACACGCGGACATCGCCCACGTCGAACGGCACAGTCAACTCGCGCTCTAGCGCGTACGCATTCGCCACGCCGCCCTTGAGGTCATCCTTGAGTTGCTCCGGAGGACATACGGGCGCAATGCCATTCGTTCCTATACCTGTCCTAAGGCGCGTGGACGACTTTCGCGATAGACTCCAGGCTAGCCCGACGAGGGAAAGAATGAGAACCGACGCGGTCCATGAGAACGAGGTCGAGTCTGATGGGCCAGTATGCCAGAAGTTCCAGAGCTGGTGCGGGACCAAAGAAAAGGCAATACCGTGTGCCATGGCTGTCAGTCCTAGCCCAGGCTTCCGCTCGCCACAGCGCTTGTCTGATCTCTCAACAGCTCTGGCGCTAACGTCACCGGAGAATTCCGACCAGTATACAGCGACGTCATCAGTAGGCTTAGCCAAAGTCACAAGTGTGCCTTTGACTGAGTACTCAGTTCAAGTTCCACTGTCTCTACAGCCTAATCTCTCTCATACATGCTACACGCGAGTGATTGCGTTCATAGTAATACCGTCATTATATGCGTCTGTTGAATCGTCTACGCGACAAATGACCAATACTCGCGACATTCCACGTATGCACCACTAGTCCTCTGTTCATGAATAGTTAGAACGGCCAGCATGACGACTCGCATCCACCGATATCTGCCCCCCAGTATCCACCTACTGCGCCGTATACCTTGGAAAGTATGTCATGGTGACGCACGCCTCTCCGCAACCTGCATTGATGGCTGGACAGTCGTAGTAGCCTCCACTGCGTCCCAAAGATAGGTCACACTGTCCACGAGCGTATGTGGGACCATATACAAGCCTCACTCTGGGGGACAAGCTTGCAACGCAACTCTCCCTGTACTGCGATTCTCCCCCCATAACATATTACTCAGGAACCTGACGGAAGAACAAACATGAACCTACCTGTAGCGTACAAGACTAACCAGCCTAAGAAGCTCCGGCAGCTCATGAAAGAAAGTGTGTCTCGCTTCCCCACACATCGCAATACAGACACATAGTAGTATTGACGGCACTTGCCCACCGCAGAGGACTGTATCATCTGCCCTGGGGTGTTCGATGGCATCTCCGCGCACATCGCCAACGCCGCGGGCTTTGACGCGCTCTACCTCGCCGGCAGCGGCGCGTCCGGCTCCGTCATCGGCGAACCCGACCTGTCCGTCATCACCGGCGTCGAGCTCGCCGACACCGCGCGCATGATCGTCAACGTCTGCGACGCGCCCGTCATCGCCGACGCCGACACAGGCTTCGGCGGCCCGCTCAACGTCGCGCGGACCATCGCGTTATACGAGGCCGCCGGCGTCGCGGGGTGCCATATCGAAGACCAGACGTTCCCTAAGCGGTGCGGCCAGCTCGCAGGAAAGGACGTGGTGGACATGGAGACGTACCTGGAGCGCATCGTTGCCGCGGTCAAGGCGAGGCAGAACCCCGACTTTTTGATCATCGCGCGTACGGACGCACGCAATGCGACGACGTTTGGCGGAGAGAAGGCGGGCGGGGAGGCGTTTGAGGAGGGCGTGAAGAGGCTGAAGGCTGCGCTGGACGCGGGTGCAGACGTGGCGTTCATGGAGAGCCCTCGGACGAAGGAGGAGGCGGAGCAGCTTGTCAAGGCACTTGCGCCCCACCCGTGCATGATCAACGTCCTCCCGAACGGCCTCACCGGCAATTATACCGTGGAGGACTGCAAGCGTCTCGGATTCAAGCTCGCGATCTATCCGTGCACCGGCTTCAGTGCGTCCACAATGTCTCTGTTGCGGTGATCGAATGACTCACCCAGGTCCAATTGTGCAGTTCCTGCTGCGATTGCGATGGAGAAATCGTACGCTACACTGCGTGACAAGGGTACCGATCTGGACCACTGCGGAAACTGGCAGATCAAGGACTTCTTCGAGGTAGGCCGAGTCCCCAAGCGAGCGACGTCCTGCATCGCTAACCCTCCCACTCGTAGCGCGTTGGTCTCAAAGCATCTTGGGACTTTGACCGCGAGGTGGCCGAGAAGACGAGGACCGACATCAAGCCCAAGAAATATGAGGAGATGCAGGGTCACGATCTAGTCTGAGGACACCGGGTCCAGGACTTGACGGACAGTTGCATACGGTACTGTTGTACCATATCTATGCTATGTTGGATTTGGTGATGTCGATATACTGTGATCTTGCCATTGTTCAGCACTTGACCTCAACGTGCGGAATCAAGGTACAAAAGAAACGCGTTCCATCCAGGATCTCAACGCAATATGTTACAAGCGAGACTTCTTGGCCTTCATCTAGTATCTCGTGGTCGGTTCCTCTACTGCTCTTAGGCCGTGCGGAGAATGAGGTGCACGCCGCTGTCCGTGTCGACAACGTCGCTGATCTCGCCGACCTTGAGCGCATACGTCGCCTCTTCGAATGGCCTCTGCATTTGGCCCTGCGCCGTGCAATACAATCAATCACCACATGCACTACTATTGATGATCATGCAAACGTACCGGCTTGAAGAAACCCAGGTCTCCGCCGTGCGAGTGCGAGCTGCAGTCGCTGTACTTTGACGCGAGCTCGGCGAACTTCTCGGGGTCGCCGTTGATCTGCGCCGCGTACTCCTTGAGCATAGCGATTGCCTCCTCCTTGGAGCGGGTGATATTTTGCTACGATGTGAACGCTCATGATCAGTATCTCTGTACAGCCCGCCGTCTACGGCATGAGAGGGGAGAGAAGTATGGGGTGCCAAGAACGGGGAAGCCTCAAACACGTACCTCTTTCCAACTGCTCGGTCTCCTGCTCCCGCGGTGCTTCACAAGGAGGTGGCTAGCGCGGACCTGAGCGGGGCGCTCGCCATTCGCGCTGCCGTGGGCCCCGGGCAGGTAGTGTTTCGCGCCAGGGAGTGCGGCAATCTGCTCCTGGGTGAGGTTGGGTGGGGCATCCCACATGGACTCGCGGGTCTCAGTGTTGTAGAAGTAGGGCACGCCGCGAGAGGTGGAGAGGCGAACTTCCCAGCCAGACTAGACATTCGTCACAGTTGAGGGTCAGTTTCGGAAGAAGTGGTGCATAGGTGAGGAGGATGCGTTACCATGTTTGTGGAGGACTCCCGGTAGATCGGTGTATGAGGGATTGGTTGGTGTTTGGAAGGAGTTGTGGTCAGAGAGCAAGAGGCTTAGTACGGGACCGATCTGGTACGCGTCGCCTCGATCACGCGTGTCTCGATCTAGGCGCCCGTCTTCAACATTTGCTACCGCCGGTAACTTGGCCCATGACCAGCACCATCTGCACCAGTAGCGGCCAGCGACATACAGCATTGTCAAATCTCCTTTGATACATCCACTCGAGAGTACGCTGAGATAGCGGATATACAGAGGGTATGTGCCCGACGTCATCATGCGTCTAGTAGCTTCCACAAACCACCTGCGGCGACTCTGACAATCCCATGTATCTTGGCACCACGTTCGTCACTGGTGAGTGGCTGCCCTCAAACTGTAATACGTGGATCGTGTCAAGCTGAATAAACGCATTAGGCCGTCTCAGCGTAGGCTGCTCCTGTTTTCAGCGCGCTCACTAAGCCACGCCAAACGACTGACGCGGTTCCGATCGTCCTCCCGTGCGCTTCGGCCCCGGAGCTTTGTCAAGCTCCTAAGTCAACTTCCTCCTCTGCCCGGTGCAATCGGCGTTTAGCGGCCCCCTCATAGGGTTGACCACTCCCTTATGAGCTACAGTAAGAACCACGCCGGCGCCGATGCCTGACGCGTGGCTGCTCTCCTAGCGTATCAAATGCCGTTACGCAGCCCCGGGTCTGCGCGGGGTGTCCTGAGCCCAATATAACATGCGCTATTCCGAGCCTTGAACCATCTCTTCGCCCTTGGCACTCACTTCCACCCTCCCATACCCCACACACTCTGTTACCATCCCRTAGCCATGCCTCACTGGAGGGTCAACATCTTCATCACCGGTGCTACCGGTAAGCCTCTCCTRNTCATCYCCAGCAGAACCGTCTTGGCTGACTGKGCTCATCTSAWAGGTTACATTAGCGGATCCGTGCTTGGCCGTCTCCTGAAGCACCCGCGAGCAGCGGACTTCAACATCGTCGCCTTAGTGCGGTCTCGAGAGAAGGCCATGATCATAYGCAGCAAGTTCAGGGTGAACGCTGTGGTCGGGACWCTGGATGAGCACGACAAGCTCACCGGCCTYGCCGAACGCGCCGACATCGTGTTCTCAGTCGTACGTGCTCGCAYTCCACAGTCAGCAGACRATTCGTTAATCATTGTGCGGGGCATAGACTGATTCAGACGACCTTGGGGCAATGAGGGCGATACTGCGAGGKATGAAGAACAAGTACGAGAGGACGGGCGATATGCCWACCCTCATACACACCGTGCGTATCTGCCCAYCCCGYCGATCTCGCAGCTTGCTCACCTCGGACCAGTCCGGAACAGGCTTCCTAACCGATGACGCAATGGGCATGTATGCATCTGACAAGGTGTACCATGACTCCCAGCCGAAGGAAATCGAATCTCTCCCGGACACCGCCTTCCACCGCAATGTCGACCTCGCCATCCTAGAAGCCGATCAAGCGGGTACGTGTAACTCTCGTCCCACACTRCTGYGCGTGAGGTCCGGAGTCGAGCGTTGATCGTGGCGTAWTAGGCTTTGTCCGTGCTCTCATCGTCACCCCACCGGTRATCTTTGGCATGGCTTCCGGGCCAYTGTTCGAGAACGGGCTGTCCAATCGACACTCCATCCAAATCCCCCTYCTGATCAAGACTTCCCTCGCACGAGGCCAGGCKGGCATGATTGGGGAGGGCAAGCCAATATGGAACCACGCGCATGTGAATGATGGTGAGTACGCTTTCCCTGCGYRAAGCGGTGTTAGAGTGGSGGGCTCAATCGTGCCGCTGCTGCGTCACAGTCGCAGACTTCTACATCGTGCTGCTCAATGCTGTCCTCGCCGACCCAAACGCGGTGCCACACGGCCGCGAAGGGTTTTACATCCTGGAGAACGGCGAGCATTCTTGGTACGAGCTCGGCCGGGCGCTGGGCAAGGCGTTAGTCGAGCTCGGCGTCTCCAAGTCTGCAGAACCAACATCATTCACGGACCATGAAATCGACAAGTACATCGGCAACTCGGTACGTTCGGCGTCTCGCCTACGCCTTCCGGAGCACCGTGCACTGACTCGAGRACTATTCATAGATGGTCGCCCATCTCGCTCTAGGTTCGAACGCACGCGGTCGGGGTGAGCAGGCGCGCGCGCTGGGATGGAAGCCTAAATATACGACTGCAGACATGCTGGCGAGCATCAAGCCCGAGGTGAAGGCCATCTTGCGGGAGAACCGGCAGAATCTACGCGGSCAAGGCCTCCTGCTGACCGTGCGGGTCTACATGAAGCGTGCCATTCGACGCACAGGCTCGACACGATCGATCAGCGCSGTRCCAGCATGAGRCCYGNTCYCTTNGTCCTTTGCCCTCTACGACTGGTGTATGTTATAGTGTTGTATTATTCGCATTGTACCATCTGGGTTCCACATTTCCACTGCTCCAGATTCATGATTGACGACAAGATGTAGCTCAGACSGGCGTTCCTCCGTAATTTTATATCCTATACAAYGATTGTGAAATAGATTCTACKYTTACGAGATGAGGTGGGATGACGAAYTATACATCGTCGTGAGATCATGTCGCGGGCACGTCAAGTNGGTGTTGNACGNNGAGGNACGGAACAACTTGCAAGCCTRCAGTAAAGAGTGACGGTGTGTTACGCGTAACGCGTTCCTCACGCGACGCGCGTTCGGCGCCTATTGCATTACGCGGTCCTCGGTCGTACGCAAGCCTCAGCCTCTTTCATATAGTACCTCATCTCCCGCTCCCTCTRCCYCAGCTATGTTCCTTACTCGCTCAGAATACGGTATGTATGGYGGWGAAAYYGCATAGAATGATACACTGAAGAYATTTYAGATCGTGGTGTAAACACCTTCTCCCCGGAGGGRCGGCTCTTCCAAGGTATGCACCATGGAGAAATGTCTCCTCTGGTAACATACATKCTCAAGCTCGCGTCCGTGCAGTCGAGTATGCAATTGAAGCCATCAAGGTATCTACYCTATACTCTGGCMTAACGCCGTAATGCATACAAGACATTGACCGCGATCGCAATCCCACAGCTCGGGTCCACCACCATCGGCGTGCGCACACCAGAAGGCGTCGTCCTCGGCGTCGAGAAGCGCGTGCAGTCGCCCCTGCTCGAAGCGTCGTCCATCGAGAAGATCATGGAGATTGACCGCCACCTCGGATGCGCCATGTCCGGCCTGACCGCCGACGCGCGCACGATGATCGACCACGCCCGCGTCACCGCGCAGAACCACGCCTTCACGTACGACGAGCGGATCAAGGTCGAGAGCGCGACCCAGGCCGTGTGCGACCTTGCGCTGCGCTTCGGAGAGAGCGTGCACGACGAGGATGCGATGATGAGTCGGCCGTTTGGTGTTGCGCTGCTCATCGCAGGGATCGACGAGCTGGGGCCSCAGCTGTGAGTCTTGGAGATTTGGGTCATRAGAAGAARGGCTSACCCTAATTYCTGCGATAGGTTCCACACRGACCCTTCAGGTACGTTTGTACGGTAYGACGCGAAGGCGATCGGATCGGGTTCGGAGGCGGCGCAGAGTGAACTTCAGGACAAGTGGCATAAGGTGTGNTTCNAACGRATCTCKCYCYAKRCTSKCYGTTGACCCTTGYYGYAGCAAATGACGCTGCAGGAGGCMCAAGTACTCACGCTGAGAGTACTCAAGCAAGTGATGGAGGAGAAGCTYGACCACCACAATGTACAACTTGCACAGGTACRTTCGCCTYTAGCAACTMNCAYYGTATTTGTTCGCTGAGCATCTCTTTAGGTCACGCCAGAGAARGGATTCGAGATCCTGGAYGAAGTGCGGCTAAAAGAGATCATCGACGTTATGTAGATCTTGGACCGGACATCTGAATACCTTCGCTGTCGTTGTACATCTACGTTCACTCTCATTGTAAGCTGCTGGGTTNAAGGTGGAAGAGACGTGTGCAATCTCTGCTCTTCTAAGNNNCNNANNNTNCNTGNAAGGTACAWKCAAGGYACAATTCTACGACTGCTTGTCATCTTCTTGGACTTCGCAWCYWCATCTTACTTGGGTGGCTCRAAGTCRTCCACGGTCTCRTAGAACTCCTTGATYARCCTCTTCTGYGCATCGACGCCCTTCTCRGTCTGCNNNGTATCRTGYATSAGNCTWKCTSGATMG
>JAPEVG010000279.1:0-47170 GCA_029747595.1 Trametes cubensis | reverse complement strand
GCCGAGCGCGCCGCCGGTGAGGAGGATGGAGACGAGGGTCGTGCCGAGCACTTCGAACTTGCCGTAGCCGTACGGGTAGTTGTCCGACGGCGGCTTGCGCGAGAGCCGCCAGCTGAAGAGGGTGATGAAGTCCCCGACGAGGTCTACGCGTAGAACAGATTAAGGGCTGAAAGGGATAGAAGCAGCGGGTAAAAGACGTACCACCTGCACAGTGTCCGGCGTCGGCGAGGAGTGCTGCAGAGTTCATGTACCATCCCGCGGCGCCCTTTGCGCCGGTGAGGACGACGTTCGACGCGAGGCCAATCAAGGTGATCCTGCTCCCCCTGTCACCTAAACCTCGGGTTAGCACCGTACTCCTGGTATCACACGCGAAGCATCTGCAGGATAGCCACATGCAATCTCAGTGGGCTCTCCTAAATACCCGGCGAGGATGGGTATAAGGGCCATGACGATCGTTCAACGTTCAACATGCATGTAGCCAGCTTGATGAGCGAAATGTTGAGAACGACATCGGGGCGTAATGAATTCCATACACAGCCTGCAAATTCAGGGCTGATGTATGAGGGCTATCAGAAGACACAGACATTCAAATCCGTGTCTAGCAAGATGGCGAGAATCAGCTTGAGAAAGGCAGCATAAGGGGCATTGCAGCACATCACACGGTGGTGTACTGGCTCAGGAAGCTTAATGCACTGAAGCTACAATGCTTGTGCATACTGCAGCGCAGTGCATTCTGCGTCCGCGGGATATTACGTTCATGTCGTAGGTGTGCGACCCCATTTCAATGGCACTGTGCTGCCCTCTGGCGTGTAGGCTATCGAATGGACGAAGGGCTGCACGAGAACCCTAGAGGTTGAACGGACTGACGCGGTACTCACCTTGGCCCTGCAGTGCCTGAACGATTTTCTCCGGGTCCTTCGTGTGCCCCTCCTCAGCGTGATCATGGGTATGTACTAGCGTGCTGAAGAGGCCGTGAGAGTGCGAGTGAGAATGAGAGTGTGAAGCGTGGTCGTGGTCGTGAGCATGGTCGTGCGAGTGGTCAGGTTGTTCCGGCTCTTTGCCCTTTGACTGAGTAGAGTGAGGGCGACGCGCAGTCAACGCCGACATGTTTATTGGTGGTTTAGCAGAGTGAGATAGTGAGGGCAGAGCGGAGAGGGTGCCGTCAGTATGCCAAGATGAAGGCCTGTGGCAAGTTGTTGCGGTTGATTGTGAGAACGCGCGCGCAGCGGAGGATATAATTCGGGTAAATCGGGGCCGACTGGACGTGTTTGAGGCGAGAGCGGGAGAGTAGACAAAGGCTCTAGGTAGACTGGAAGACGAGCAGAGATGGACCCTGGATGATATAGTTGAGCGTCTGAGCATGAGCGTAGAGGGGAGGAGGTCGTGTCAGGCACTTTGGGCGGTGATGGACAGAAGGGAACACGTCAGTCGGTCAGAGTCGTAGCTGGTATATGAGCACAACCGTCGTGAGTAAACAGCACCCAGCGTGGAAAGGAGAACGTATGCAGCGCAGGTCTCTAGCCGTCTATCCGTAGCAGTCGAATGAAGTGAAAGCGTCTGCCTTGCCTTTTCCTCGACTCGCGCAGTGTCCATCTGCGAGGGTACCCTATGATGTCATCGCTGCCCATCTTGGACGAGTGTCTCTGGCGCTTACAGCCAGGGCAATGGGCGCTATAGGAATGCACCGGTCATACTGCACTTTCATCGTCATACCGTCATATACCATCGGCCCTCCGGGCAAACCTGGACACGACAATGGATTGGCACAATTCGGTTTGCGATATACTTACAACGTTCGAGTAATCGAAGGTTGACTAATTTAACAAATACAACACCGGGAGCAATGTCCAAGTCTCCTTTACAACTCCGAAATCAAGGAATTCAAATCCTCTGTCACTGACTCTTGAGTACTAATATAACGTTGAGGGTAAAATCAAGCCTTGCTGAAAGACTATTGCATCCTATATGTTGTACGTTGCACGTTGTATGCTCTACTCCCACACCCTAATGCCAAATAGATAGAGCGCATTGGTACGCTTGCCTCAGGTTGGGGGAGACTGATCAAGTTCTACTGCGGTGCATGCCGTCCTAGCTGCATTGGATCGTCCACTCAACATTGTTTGCACAACGTTGTCATCGACACCATGATAATGCAATGTATCGCACCGCGGGGCGCGCTCCGCGCGCCCCGCTCGTACGCAGTCTGTACTATGGCCCGGGGGTGGAAGTTGAACCCACCTTGAATCAAGGAATCACGCGATGTAATCGGTCATATAAACACATCTTGTCATCCCTCATAAAGCGTAATCCCTGAGAGAATCGGTCTCTCAGCGTACAAATATCGAAGATCTTCCCGTGGCCGGTACTACTAGCAGTTAACCAAAGTAACAATACGATGCCCAATGAAGTTAGACTCGTAGCTGCAAGACCACACTAATTGGCAGCACGTATGCGGTTCCATTTGACACAGACATTCAATACGGATACGTAGGAAATCAGCTGTTGCATTGAGCATCCCAAGATCACACAGAGAACGAGTGAATCAGGTTGAGATGTTGCGAGGTGACATGTACACTGACAGATAGAGGCGCAGCGTGAAACGTGACAGCCATGTGAGAACCATGTGGAGACCACACGAGAATCGCGTGAACGCCATGTGCAAAGCACGTTTGATCGTTTGATGAGCCCCTAAGAGTTTTGTATTTAGACGAGAGGAGACCTGTTCACTCCGTGTCCAGGAATTACTCAATCCTACGCTTCGAGTGGTAAACACGATCAGTCTCTTCATCTGCGTACTTTGCAATGTACTAAGGCTTCAACTTTCACCGCTTGGTGTCGATTACAAGACCAATCCCACTCCGCTATGACCTTACTAGGCTGCACAAACCTTCAGTCGCTGGGCAGATCAAGCAAGATGACGCTCACGGCTTTGCCAGAAGCCCGAAGAAAGTGTGGTCCACAACGAACGCATGGGCTCGTGTGTTTCACCCACCGATACTATTGTCAAGATAAAATCCGGACAATGAACTCACGGAATACGATCATGCCTTGCAGACGTTAGTACTGACAGCCGGGGAAAGAGCCAATCCAATCCATACTCATTCCGAATGGGATGAGCCACCCCGCGCCTTCGCACCCTTTGCGGCGAGGTATGCACAATCACGCAGTTGCAGGTACGCGGGGTATGTATTTGATCATTGAAGCGTTATACTGACAATACTCTTCTGGCACATTGTCCACAGTCCAATCGCTCGGCTCCATGGTCCGCGCGTCATGGCACTGCCGGGTGGCCACAGTCTTTCTTCCGCCCGAGTCGCTTTTGTTCCTACGAATAAGCAGCAGAGGACAATGGTCTTTTGTGACAGGTAAGGGTTGGAGCCGTAGCAACAGTCTAAACGCCATGGATCCGGTGGCTTGCGAGCGCGCCCGCAATGGTTTTCAAGTCTCCAGCCTCGACGGGGCGAGCATAGCGGTGCTTGGACTCATTGTCCACCCTGTTAGCCAGTATGGACAATAAGCTGTGGCACAAAGCTCGGTGGCTCTCCTACCACGTGCATCGCCTAGGGATTCCTATAAAGCCTCTCGTCCTCCCCCAGACCTCATCAGCCTCTCGCCTCTCTTCGCCCCTCACTGTTCTTCCCTCATCGACCTTCACCGCTCTCATCAGAACCTGCTCAACGCTCCTCTCCCACTCGCTACCATGCGAGACCCACCAAACCTGTGCCCCCCGCGGCACGCCTCCCATCTCCGCTCACAGTATATAGATAAACCTCTCAGACCAACATTGTATCCCCACGATTACTCGCCTCCCAGCTCCCAAAGCGAAACATGGGATAAGCCTCCCTCTGGGAATCAATGAACGGATAGGCCCCTCAGCCCTAGGGCTCGTATATGAAGTCCAGCCCGCGAGCTCGAAGACTAGGGCTTGGGCGCGCGGTTCACAGGAACATGACTCGAGGGAAAAATCCGGCTCGCAAGAGCTAGGCAGCCTGGCACACTGGTAAGTCTCTTCGTACCGGCTAACCTCGCGAACCGGACGCACTGACGACCTGGATAACCATCCCCGGCCTGTAGAGTGCCGCACACTCCCTCCGTTGCGCCATAGCCTCGGCGAAGACAGTGTACTCCGCTCTCGCGCTCGATGGTCTACTCCTACCTCGACCTGTGCGCACCAAACTCCACGGCGGTCCGTTTCCGTGCACCTCGACCTTGTGGTGGCCTTCTCGGATGCGATTCAATTAGCCCCCAGGCCTTCCTGCGCAACGCGCTAACCTCTCCTTGAAGAGCAGAACGGTCTTACAAGCAAGCTCACAGGGTGCGTGTGCACACCCACTTCCCTCGCATTTTGCAGCAGCTTGAGCTGACGCTGTCGACTCCAGCCCGCACACCAATCCCACTTAGTGGGTCTCCCGCCTCCCTGGGGCAATGCGAGCATCGCTTGTCGGGCCCTACACACGGACCGTACATCAACGCTCATCATCGAGACCTTCCTGAGGCCCACTCGAAAATCGGAGCGCTTGGTCCCCCTCGACTTCATGGCGCTTTAGAGCTCTGCTGGCACGGCTAATACCCCGGGGGCAACTATCGCGACCCAGAAGTGCTGTGATTATTCCCGGATATCATGCGTGCGCACCTCTCAGAATGGCTGCGTGTGCTCGTAAAGAGATCATGAAGGAGAGGAAGCGGAATACGCTTTGAATCACCTGTGTTGGAATCTTGTAGTGTAAAATAGACAGGATTCTAACGCATGCTGCTTTGATTTTGATTGTGACGAAATGGATGATAGGGAAACATCGCTATGTTAACTGGAGCTCTGCTCGTGCATTTGATGTCATATGCCATCGTAGGTGTGTTACACAGGCGCGAATGTTGCGGACTGCGGTGAACCACCGAAGCGATCCGGCAGTTGACGGGCCAACTTAAAGGTAATGCGTACTCCGTAACATATCACATCGTTAATGCACGCGCGGCGGGAAACGCTACATCCTTCAGTAGACCAAGGTATATACCGGGTGCGACATCTCACAATGGCCCGTACCCGTACATCAGGAAGGTCGCGGTGCAGCCATCAACTCCATGAGCTTCTCAATCTGCGCGGTCAGCACCGTCAGCTTGCTTTCGACAGCCGACAACCGCTGCTCTGTGCTCTTTTCCACACTGTCTTCAGCCACTCTCACCTTGCAGGAGACGAGGCTATGTGTGTTCAGATGTTCTCCAACCGTGATACCACCGTTCTTCTCG
This sequence comes from Trametes cubensis, assembly GCA_029747595.1. Taxonomy (NCBI): domain Eukaryota; kingdom Fungi; phylum Basidiomycota; class Agaricomycetes; order Polyporales; family Polyporaceae; genus Trametes; species Trametes cubensis. Next base: position 41,929 of record JAPEVG010000279.1, on the reverse strand, counting down.
TCGCAGTTGTTGCAGACGAAGATATTGGCGTCGGCTGTGGTGATGGGCCACAGGTGAGCGGAAACATTTGTCAGAAGTAGCTACATGGTGACGCACCTGGGCAATCGACACAGTACCAGCAGGGGTAGGAAACCTTCGATGAGCAAGATACGCATACGGGCTGGGTCACCGTCGTGCTTGTGCCAGAGCCCATAGTGTCTGCTTCTTCCCTCGACCCTCCAGCAGATTTCGTCTCGGTCTTCGACTGCGCGATCTTGCTATCGCCTGTAGCTTCACGCGCTCGCGCAGCACCGTCAAGCAGCTGCCTCGCGCGCTCTAACCCAGCGTCGGACAAGCGTATCAGCTTGCCATAATCTCGTATGTGATTGAGCACCCTCCGGGCCTTCGCGAAGGCGTGCGTAGGGAGGTGGGGCTGTGTGAGGTCCTCCCGGGTCTTGGTGGCCTCTCTGCACGCCGGCTTGTCGCACAGATCGAGGGTGTCTTTCCCGCGACAGTCGATGCAGATCAGACGGGCACCGCGAATCAGCTCTCTACATGCGTCGCAGCGGGCACTGGGAGAAGCGGCACGCGTCGTCAGCAAGGGTCGGGCATTGAAGAGTTCAGAACCGAGGTTATGAAGCTCACAAGTGTGTGGGTACCGGTCGCTGGTGATAGTCTCTTGAGACGTAAAAGCGCCGGACGTCTTCGCATGTGGACGTCCGCTCGAGCACGGCAAAGCGGTCGAAATCGGTGGTAGTGTTCAGGTCGTCTGTTTCGCGTTCTAAGAGCTCGAGGTACTCTTTTCTGATCGCACGGCGCTCCTTGATATACGACCACGAGAACAATTTCCTGCGCGCCTCGTTGTGCGCCGCGGTCAAAGCGTACTTCCAGAGCGCCTTCGTCTTGTTCTCTTCAAATTCCGATGGCGGTGGTCGCGCAATGAGTGTCTCGGGAGGGACGTTCTTCCAAAACATGAACCGGTATGGTTTCTCGGTTTCGCTGTAGCCCCACGAGCCGGACAGCCTCTCGCCATCCCCGTCGAGGGTACCAGTGAAGTACGATTGTCGTAGACGAGCCATGTACGTCCTGCTGAAGTTGTACTCCACCGTCCCGTCGTCCTTCTTGATGTAACCACCGTGTACGGTGTACCCGGTGCCATGAGCTGCGACGTCGCTGGCCTCGTACGTGTTGGCATCTGCCGAAGCGTGGAAGCAAAACGAGACTATTGCAGTGACCGGCCAACGCTCCGCTCCGATGAGCCCATACCAGCGGCCAAGACTATAGAAAGTGAACATTCAGTCAGCCTCAGACTACGATGTGATTAGATACTGCCTGCAGTAATACTCACATAGATTTGACGTCGTTGTCCGCCAGGGTATCGCCATTTGAGACGATATCTTCCGTGATGCTGCATAGGTTGTGAACGGCGGAAGGGTAGTTCAGGATAATTTTAGAATCGATGTTCTGTTCCTCGTTTTCCTCCACATATTCACATTCGGTCCATTCAAGCTTGCGCAGGTTCTCGAGAGAAAAGAACTCTGTGCTGTCGTGGCAGTAGTTGAACTGATGCCTCCCGTCAGTACCAGCAAGAGTTTACTCGTGAGAAGCTCACGTACAAGCTCGCTAGCATAGGACTTAAACTGTTGTACTGGATCCGCTCGTTGCTGCTTGAACAGCTCTGAGAGTGCAAACAACGTATGGTCAAAGATTGGCATGATCAGACATCGTGCCGCTTCCATACCTTTGAGATCATCATAACGATTTACAGCAGCGTCATACACCCACATGATGGTGTCGGCAGCGTCCCATAACTCGTCCTTGTGTACGATCATCTTTTGGCAAAGGCGAAATATCTGGTGGTCGCGCTTCAAGAGCAAGTACAAGAGAGCGAATAGTGACTGAGAGAGAATGTGTCAGGCGAAGATACCGAGTTCAGCAACGTCTCTGCGTACCTTCTCTATTCTGCCTGGCCCGGTGACGAGCGTGAGAGTATCCATGGCGTCGATGTCGTAGCGCACGGTTTCTAAGCCCTCTCGCAGCCTCTGCTCTTCCGCATCCATGTAACTTTGAAAGCGGGCTTTGAGGGAGTCGGCCTGGTAAGTACCGTTGAAGGACGATGTAAACTTGACCGAGCGTTTATACACCACAAGGAGATACTTCAGGACAGCCTCGGCGTTCGCGCTGTGTATCCGAGGACGCATAGCGAACATCTGTGCGAACAAGTCGTTGATCTTGTCTCTGTAATACGTCGCCGTCATTTGCCAACCTGGAAAACTGTGTGAATGAACGCCCAACAGCCACGGAGCATTACATGCCATACCAATTGCCCAGTACGCGAGCCAATGAAGCAGACTGTCGGAGTCAGGTCTCAGTAGTGCATATTCGCGCAGACGGTCGTAAACATTTACCTCCAACCCTTGGGACGCGAAGATGTAAATTGGTTGACTTCAGCGATCGTGATAAAGCCGGACGCATCGTCATCAAATGCTTCTGCAATTGCCTGCAATCGGTTGATGTTGATCCACTCCAACGCCCACTCGTCATCGTCGTGGATACTGGTTATGAAACTCTCGCCTCGAGCGCGCTTCTTCGTCTCGATCTGTTGGCGGTAATAGTCGCGGAGGGTTAACACGAAGTGTCGCGCCTTGACATGCCCCCTCCAGCGCTGCAGAGATCATGGTGAGTCGTAAATTGCGCACGCGAGACTACAAGACAGAATATACCATCTCCTTCCATATCTCGTGGATGTCCTGATAGGCCTGTCAGTTGATGTAGCTGTATGAATACAATGCAGATAACACGTACAGGGTCAATGATCCTGTCGTGAGGGCCGGATGTGACTGCGTCGATGACACGATCGCCTTCGTGATGAACCATCCCCCGCATCTCCTCCGCGAACACCCTCTGCTGCATCTTTAGCTTGCGTTCGAATACCTCCAGGTTATTTCGGATCGCCGCAGCAGGACTCTCGAACAGCTCAATTCTCAGCGACTCCAGATCGTCCTCGTCGGAATGGATGTTGCGTTGTGAAGCTTCGCGCTCTCCATGCTTCGCCGCAGCCGTGGGTTTGAGTCTGAGTAGCTCGCTCAGCGCGTCGCGACTCCCCATCACAGCCATGGAGCCACCCCTCTTTTGCACGAGCGCCGCCATCTCCTGCTGCTCAGGAGACACAGCCTTTGCGAAGAACTCCAAGATAGCGTCCATCTTGTTGTCGAGCGTATCGAGCTTCCGATTCGCATCATCCACTCCAGCACCCGTATGAATAGCGAGCGCGAAGGTGAAATCCTTTCGCCGCTTCGCGAAGATGTCGATGTAGTTCTTCAGCGTGCTGTCCCGCACCGACCCCTTGATGACCTTGACGATGAGGCGCTTCTTTGCGTAAGTGTCGCAAGCATTCCCGCACGCGGTGATGTCGTCGGCGGTCTGCTTGACGAGATTCTGCATGCGTGCCTCGATGGTCATGCCTCCAGGGCCTACAGCGTCCCGATCCTTGATGTTGTCAAGCCTGCGCAATGGTGAGGTGACGACCGATGAACACAACTCGCGTGAATGCTTACTGGAGAAGAGCTTCCATCATATCCTTCATCTCGAGGAATAACGATGCGATCTTCTTGTCGTTGTCGCGCCGCTTCAGGTCCAGTTCGACGACGATCCGAAATGCTCCAACGGCGACTACAGCGGCTTCATCAGAGAACTCCACGGGACAGTTCTACAGACATACGTACTTCCGATGAACGGATGCAACTTCGCAACTTCATCCAATGCCTTGATCAAGCCTGGGAGACTGTTGACTAGAGTGTTCACCCCATCCCGAATGGTCTTCATGGCTTCGCTCTCGTACGCAGACTTAAGTGGTGATAGCGCACTCTGGGCGTCCCCGACATCAGTCGTGATAGCACTGATCATGTCGCCTTCCCTCCCATTAACACGCCTACAGCTCCTGTGAGAAATCGAGCACTGCGTACCGGATTTATTGACGATGCCTCGAGATGTCGTTCCGTTGTATGCGTTGAAATCCTCTTGTGCACTCGTCACCGCATGGAAGGCGTTGTCTAGCCTCTTCGAGCCAACAAGGCCTTTGTCCCTACTCTCTTCGAAAGCAACGACAGCAGGAGCTAGTTGCACGCCTCCCTTTGACCCGCCTTTAGCCAGTGCGTCAGATGCACTGACTTGAGGCGTCGGCATGGACACTGCCGCCTCATAATCCTGGGTAGCAGGGTCCGATGTAGCTGGACTTGTGTCTTCAGGCTCGTTGAAGAAGCCTGGCATAGCGTCGGATAGTACAAGCTGTGCAGAGGGAGTTTTCACTCCTTTGCGTTGGGTGCCCTGAAATGAGATCGCAGCATTTAGTACCTCCGCCGACATGTTCACCAGCAGGCACTGTGCCTCGTTACTCAATTACAGATAATGGTCTGTTTGGGCAATACTGTCGCACAGTCGACACGCTCGTGCGGTGAAGCATTGATCTAGGAAGCCGCCTAGAGCCTTCGAGCTGCGGAAAACTGTATTGTCCGTGAGTCTAGAACTGTCATTTCAGAGCGTTTATCGAGTCAATCCCATAGCACCGGCTTTTCCGTAGCTGTGTACGAGCCACAACAAGTAGTCATCGATAAGTGCATTGGCAGGCTTACGGCGAGAATACGTACCGACTCCTGAGATAGAAGACCTCATCAGCCACATGGGCTCGCGAACGTAAATGACCATCGTATTCGTTCCCACAAAGCTTTTGCTCCATGTGTTCTTACCTGGCACGCAGACAATCCACCCCCGAGGCGTAAACTCCTTGAGAGGACCTGTTGGAACATCGAAAATGAAAGGTGATTGTAGGCGCTTAATACAGACTCCAGAGTTCGGGAATCGGCGTTCCATCAATTAGAACTCCGCTATGGCTGGCCACTGCCACCCTTCGCTGAGTTCGCGCGCATTGCTCCAACAACCTCAACCAATAGTGTTTATATGCCATTCAATGCGTTTCGGACATCGCTCACGGTAGTGGGTGAACACTGCGCGGCGATTCACAGAAGGGCGCTCCTGTCTCCGCGTCCCCAGCGACATGCAAGGTTCTCATAGGCTTCAAGCGCACTGGCAAGCGCGGATGCATGTCCTAGTAGCATTGTCTCTGCCACGCGCTTTCAAGAGTTCCTTGTGGCACAACGCTTTCACAGTGAAAGGATTCGCGAGGTGTGCCCAAGTATACCGGTACCCTAAGCCACACAGTATGCCCGTTCAGTGAGTACGGTAAGCCTATCCAAGTTGATCGGGGAGAGAGGTATACGACGGAGGCGCGCTACTCAAGTTACTGTATCTCACAACGCTCGACCTCGCCTCCGAAAGGGACACGTCAGGTGTGGTGACGTTCCGCATCACGCCCCCGGTTTCCATCGGCCGATCCTTCCACGTATACGGTGGGATCTGGGATGACGCATACGACACAGGCCTGAGGCCGATCGTCTGCGTCGAAGGCTCTTGAGAGCGCCGGCGAGGAGGTATAGCGCCGTTGTCAGGTCGGTCGAGTTGTACCATAAGCCGTGGTTGGAAGTCCGGAGCAGACCAAGGCGTCGTTGGGGAGGGCAGTGAGAGTGTGGGAGATGACACGTCCAGCGCGGAGGTCGTATTGATTGAACGAAGGTATGCCTTTTCCGGGCAGGTAGTCGGAGATAGCGGGGCCGAGGACATGATATCCGTCTCGAAAGTGCACTGCGAGCTCGATCTGCTCCTCAGCACTGGAGTGTACGAAGAAGGAAGTATCAGTGTCAAGTCTCAAACCGCGAAGGGACAAGCTATCCACGATACGTACATGCAAGTTCTCCGATCGAATCGCGTCGACGCAGCCTACGTCGAAGGGAGAGGACGACACCGAGTGTCGCCAGCAGAACAACTATAATAGCCGCTGCTGCCGAGCCGCCAATGATGGCCCCAGTAGTATGAGGCCGGGTCGTTGCACTGGAGGAGGGGCCTGAGATGGAACTCGTTGCTGGACCCAGGGGTTCACCATCCGTGGCCGTAGGAACCAGGGTCTCCCCAGCAATAGTTGTAGAACCTCGGGTTCCCCCAGTCGTCGCCGTAGAACCTCGAGATGCTTCAGCTGCAGCCGTAGCCGTATGGCTTGAAGATTCAGTGGCTGTAGCCGTATGACTCGAAGATACGGCACCCGTACCCGTATCGCTCGCAGATTCTGCGGCCGCTGTATTACTCGAAGGTTCGGAAGCCGTATGGCTCGACGGTTCGGGAGTCGTAGTCGTTGAACTAGGAAAACCTTATAAGCGGAGACACGATGTTGAGTAGATTATGCTTACTGTAGCGCTGGCGACACTCCGGAAGCATCCACAGAAATGTACGAGAAGTAGTCAAACCAGAGTTCGTTGGGCGCAATGTTGTTTATTGTGACGTCGAGGCGATGTTGACCATGCGGGAGAGTGGGCGAAGCAAACAGTGTCGCGTTACAGAACTGAACGGTCAACGAGCTCGCTGCAGAGTCGTCGACGTTCGTGGTGCCGTAGCTTTGACCGTCCACCGAGTACGTTGCCAGCACTTGACTAGCTGCATGATCAGGGGCCTGACCGATGCATCCCTTGACCATGACTTGTGTTCCTAGAGATGGCATTCATTCGGTTACATGCGACACGCGACGGTCATGACATGTCAAGCGCACCAACATACGTCAGGGATGCCGACAACCCCTGTGCTCCTGCGAGGTGCAAAGTAGAATCATACGCAGCTTCTGGATCCCAATCGAGGCCCCAGCCCGCGGAATATACGATCCTCGAGTCTCGGTCATCAAGAATGACCATGCCGTCGGTTGACCCATCCATCTTGCATTGGCAGCGGCGCTAAAGAGCGAGTGCGACAGTCAGAAGACACAGAGATGTGGGGATCGAGAGACGTACCACATAGATGGGCGCATCCTTATACTCTGCTCGATCGGCGGTCAGGCGGCACACCCACGGTTACGATCTGCGTTGTCGGAAGCCCATGTCAGTGGTTCTATGTATGTTGATCGTACCGGATTTGATTCGCGCTCTCGTACGCATATAGCATGCAAGCAATGTAATACCAATAAGGAATGGCCGTCCTGTGAAAGCTCACGATTAGAAGGCTTACCTCGAGCTTGTGACGGGGAAGACCCGGGGATACTGTACGGAAGTTGATGTGTGAGTGCGGTCGTTAATCTCTCGAAGACACTCGTGCGATACAAAACGCCGCGGCCGTTGAAATGACTTATCCAGTGGATACATTCTGGACCAATAAAGAATAGGCAAGGTGATTGCTATCAAAATGGGTTCCGCATCTGAGCACATGGGGCCCAAACCGGGGTGCATTTGAAGAGGAGCGAGCATGGCAGTGGGATTGATCGTGAAAGATGGAAGGCGACCCATTTAGTAATCTAGGACACCAGCCATATGATCGCGACGAAACTATGGGAGAATCAGAACCTTGAGATTCCACCGTAGAGGTCTTCTCTGAGAAGCACCCGATAGCAGCGAAACGGCAGCCCATGTGTCGCTTCAGCCTCTTATGGTGCTCAAGCACGATAACTACTGGAGCCTGTACTTACTCACGATGGCCATATTACCCCTTGGCGAGCCAGGACTGAGGAAACGGTCCTGACCTTGCGGCGAGCGGGGCGAACTTGAGAAAAATGTAGTTCGAAACTTCAAGTCTTCAAGCTACAAGTACTTGAGGCAACGAGAATGAAAAGCATTGATGTCATCACTTCGAGTCCCCATGACGAGCATCTCCGGCGCTTACTAACCACTCAATGTGGGCGCTCAATGAAGCGCTCTACTGTACTTTATGAGCGCTCGATGTTCATCATCTTGTCGTCCTCCTCCTAGGACCTACTCCAATACTATCCTCCTGCTGTCAGATCGTCAAGCTTAAGCGGAGTCGCAGCGCACGTCATCCCGCAAGAAGAACTCATAGGCCCTATGAAGGCTTCAATGTGCCTGCTCACAAGCTTGAGGCCGCTCATGTATTCTAGCAGACGCTAGTAGCAGGTTGTACCGCCGCTCGACGGAGTTCAATATGCAAATGGCTCTCAGAGATCGCGCGACTGGGGTCGTTCGAAGATATTCTTGGGCGGTATGGCCTATTGCTAGGCTGTCTGAGGGGTTTGCTGTGCCGACTGGCAACTGCCCAGGCTCCAGCTGATTTTCTTGTGCTACTTATAGCAGCAAACGTCCGCAACTCACGATCTCCATCGTGTTCTGGACATGCTCTGTGCTTTCTTCCAGCACAGCGCCAAAANGGTACGTCAACAAAATGGGCCTATCATTGCTATACATAGCAACAAAACAGGTGCGCTGCGTCGTTTGTGGCTTGACCGCGGCGGAAGTCCGAGCTGACGGCGAGCGTGCGCAGGGACCACCAACGCCACCACGACCAAAGGCTCCCGCAGGACCCGCTGGTTGGCCCTATACCTTTGACTGTTCCGTACCCCCAATTCCATATTCAATGCGTTACGGCGATAGAAGCGATGTCTTGTCCAGGAAGCTGGGTGAGGAGCCTCGCCAAGGCCAGACGAGGCGCCAATAACCATCGCAGCGTTCAAGCGCCCGCGACAAAAGTAGGGCAAACCGGCCACAGCGCGGACGTAGGCCTGCGCTTGGACCGATTGCGCCCAGTGCGCTTCAACTACGTGGCCCATTGCACAAAGCTCATGGGCCTGGCTTACGTCGCGCGGCGATGAGTCTAAGGTATATAAGACCCCCGTGTTCGACTCTCAGTCTCCATCACTCCCGTCTCTTCTTCTCTCTACCTCTTCGCCTCTCGACACCCAGAACAAGAGCGAACCCCGTCACAATCCCCAACGCCCCCNTCGCAACCATGCGAGACCCCTCCGCAGCGCGCCTCCAGCCAGCGCGCCCCTCGCACTCAGCGAGTCTTCCCCAGTTGACAGGAAAACCTCTCAGACCAACATTGTATCCCCTAACCGAACGTGGAATTCATTCTACTCCTCTCCCACCACGGCGCAGAGGCTCACCTATGGGGGCATCGCTGCTCGACTCAGCCAGGACACGGTGTACCTGCCGCCTCCCCACCTCGAGGGCCCGCGCGCCAGAGACCCTAGAGGGTGCGCTTCACCTGCCGTGCGCCCTCACCGTCATGCCATCCCTCTTCTGCGCCCATGCCGCTAGCGTGAGTCCTTTGACCGTTATCCCTCTCTCTCGCGGACAAATAGCTGACCTTTATGGCTTGATCCGTTCTCCAGAACAGATCTGAGCGCACCATGCCCCAGCCGGTCGTCGTCTCCGAATCCGTTCGCGCATGACGCAATCAAGATGGGAGAACGAAGCGATGTGGACGGGGACGCCTGAGCGGATCGCCGCGTTCAGGCAGTACGGCGTACGTTCAGGTGCGGCCTGCGCAAAGCCCTGCCCCGATTACGGGACCGTGTCGGTCGTTCACGGCACCCAGCACCTGCTACCTCGACGGGAGAGTTGTGCGCTCTTCTACCGCGGATCTTCGCGGCTGACAGCCCTCGAGGGCATCCTTACGCGGCATTCAATGCTCTGCGGAACCCGCATGGACGCACGTCCTCGAGCACCGCCACCTCTCCGCGCGCGTTCCATCTATTGCTTAGATTGTGCACCTCGCGTCGAGCTCCGCCAGGCGCAAGATGCCGTTTCGGTCACACATCGACGCGATCTTGAGCACCACCGACTGCATGCGGCCTCCGAGGGCTACAGACCAGCGGTGGTGCTACCCCTCGCGCTCTGACAGCCCCCAACGACCCAAACCCCATGGCTTTCGACATTCGCTACCCGGATCGCTCCCCTCCCGCGCAGCTTCGTCAGGTACCGAGCGACGAGTGGTCGGATATTGACGCGATCTTGAGCACCATCGACGGCATGCCGACGTGCTCCGCTCTGTAGAGTTTTAGCTCTGGATCTTGTACCATAACATCGGCAGGATCCAAGAGCGCTACTTATTTTAACCACAGCTCATTGCGCTAGTAGCACTTTGTGCAAACAGTTTATGAAATACTTTTTTATGAGCCTGGATGACACATGAATGATTGCTACAATACACGGATTCTATACTATCTCATCTAACCGCTCAATCCTGCCGGGAACCTCTACAACCGCCTGAGTACGACGATACTACAGCTGACTCGACTGGGACTCAAGCAGCCTTAGTCTTAGCAGATCCCGCTCGCTTGGAGGCAATATCGACGAAGATGCTCCCATCGTACACCCTGCGCACGTCTTCTCGCTTCAAGACGCCGTCCTCGGGCCAGAGCATAATGTATGTTGCCGCCCCTATATATGCGTAACATATCAGGGACGCGTCGCGCACCATCTAGAGAGGCAGCTCACATTCGAAGAAAGCTCCGCCCCAACCAATAGGATCCATGATAACGCGCTGTCCTTTCAACGCCTCCCATAGATCTGTGGCGGTGACGCCGTTCTTGCCATTGCTGTACTTGTTGAAAAAGTCCTCGAACCTATCAGGCGTCAGCTCGACGGGCCACAAGACAACGGGCGGAATCACATACTTCTGCGGTACGAAGCGCCCCTCGTTGTCATACGTGCCAGTATCACTCCCGTGTTTTGCCTTGTGTATGTTCGCGAGGTAGAGCCGGAAGAAGGGGTCCGGCAGGATGCTCGGACAAGTGGGATAAGAGAAGCTGAGATGGACGATGAAGACGGAAAGAAGACTGAGTAGGAAGCCAAAGCCGAGGGCGTAGAAGCCCCGATATGTGTCTATGGGCCAGATGATTCCGTCGTTATCAGTGTCGAAGAAGTCGCAGTGCTGTTGAAGGACGGTTTGATGGGAGTGCTGCTCAGCCCATTCCGGACTGCCATCGGGGGCTGTCGTTGCGGGGGCTCTGTTCGCTCGCGCGGTCCCTGATGTCTTTTTAAGCCATATATCAAGGTGACGCGCTGCATAGACCCCACCTGCATTAGGCAGACTCTTTCTTTGAACAGGTGTCGGGTTCCAAGGAGGCCGTTCTGTAGTTACTCGACCATCAGGCACGGCTGTTTGGACGACGACATTGGACTTTGCACTCTGTATGTCGGCCATCGTTTGTCGCTCAAACGCAAAATGGATGGGATGGGGGTGAAGAGGGAAGCTGACTGCAGACGCGGCTCGATGGACGCGTCTTTAGTAGGCTTGCATGTTGAGCCGGTGACGTCAGTTCAAGTAGTCCATGGCTTCTTTGACGTGATTTGTCTCTCAGATTCTTCACATTGTCCATAGAAGCTCTGGACGTACGAAAGAGTCGGCAGAGAGATCTGTACTTGCAGCTGTGGGGTGGGACGATCGACGTCGAAGACCATGCATCGCGGTACGAGTATGAACTTGGAGAACGCCGCCACGTGGGGGTAGCGTACCTACTTACTTTCCCAATATGGGGCCACTAGGCCAAAACGGGAAGGGGGTATTTGCCGACGGCGGCATAGACGCTCGTGCCAATCCTGACTTTCTCGCGGTCATCCAGCTCTCCAGTGCTCAGCTCTGTGCTCGTTCGCTCGGCTTCTTGTATTGCACTCGCTCCTCTCTGCGCACGTACTTTTTCTTGTGGTTTGTCGATTGGCTCTGGCAAATGCTGGCCCGCAGCTCCCTGACGAAAGTGTGTCCGTGTGCAGGTGGTCGATGCCTTGCAGGTGCGTAAGCCAGGTCGCACACGATAATATCTCTACAAACCTACTCGTCCTACAGCGTCTTTGTCGGGTGTGAGGGGTACGTTTGTACAGGATCCAAGTAGTAGCAGAAGTTACTCGACCACCACGTACGTCTCTCCGCCTTCTTGCATACATGAGCGCTCACCTCTTTTCTCAGAGACAGCTCATCAGCAGCAGACCGCTCTCTTCAATCCATCTTCTCCCCCTTCGCATCCTCCTGGGACAATGTCTTCGAGGACATCAAGAGAGACGCCGCACCCCCGCCCACGCCCGTCAACCCGCGATCGTTCAAACTCATGAACGTCGCCGCCCGCACGAACAAGACCGTCCGCCCCCAAGCTGCGACGGCGAGCGAGATGCAAACCATCGACAGCATGTTCGCCGAGATCTTCGAGAAGACGACTCTGCAAGGCGCCTCTGCTACGGGGAGCGTCGGCCTCGGGCGCCCGCGTCGACCGACGACGATGAACAACGTCTACACGAAGCTGCGCTCGCACTCGCAGCGGCTGCGGTGGACGACGGAGGAGGACCAGGAGCTGGACAGGAAGAAGGAGGAGATGGAGCTGTGCGAGACCGACGCGCAGCTGCTGGACTGGGCTATGCGCGAGGTCTTTGGTGAGTCTCAGCGGTACGAGCAAGCGGCCCGCCCCGTGCTGCAAGAAGCAGTCGCCGCCGATGCCAAGAGCGCAGAGTCGTCGAGCTCACAAAACCCCTCGCTCTCGACGGACACCGCCTCGGAAGAGCCACCAAAAGAGGACGAAAGTCCGCCGCTCCGGGTGCAGCCCTCGTCGTACCCGCACCTCCTCTCCGCGCTGATCCGCACCTTCCGGGACAAGTACAAGGACCCGCACCTCGCGCTCTCGCTCTTCGACCACGCGCGGCACCTCTCCATCGCGTCCTTCGTCTTCGGCTGCACGACGCCCGCGTACAACGAGCTCATCGAGACGCGCTGGCGCTGCTTCCGCGACCTCCGCGGCGTCGTCGACGCCCTCGAGGAGATGCGCGTCAACGGCATCGACCTCGACTCCCGCACACGCCTCCTAGCGGAGGCCATCCGCAGCGAGGTCGGCGCGCGCACCGTCTGGCAGGAGGATGCAGCCCCCGACTCGGGCGAGGTCCGCGAGCTCGTCACCCGCCTCGAGCGCCTCACTATCGCAGACAAGCCTACCGGGCGGCGCACGGGTGCGGGTGCGAGCACAGGCATGGACGGCGAGCGCGACCGTGACCGTGACCGTGGACGGGAAAGGAGCCGTGATCGTGGAAGCGATTGGGACGACTCTGGCAGCAGGAAAGACAGGAGGAGGAAGCAGAGGGCGCACATCGAGCAGGGCTGGAAGCAGAAGGCGCTCGAGCAAGGCAGGAGGCAGACCGTCACTTTCAACTCTGGGAGACGGTCGCATGCCTTCGGGGCCGGCCAGAGTCCCGAAGAAAAGCTGAAGAACGCGCTGTCGAGGATACATGCTTGATCTAGAGGAATGTGTGCCGGTGCGGGGTCGCGAGGGAGAGCAGCCCGGTCAAGTACATTAGTAGTCACTGCAGTTATGCTGTTATTCACGACGGTCGACGAAGACGTCTACGTTTTTGCTTTGGATAATAATACATGGGTGTTGCTGACGACGACGACGATGAGGAGGAAAATTCGACAAAACGTGGTTGTTTATGCGACGACGGAGCGAGAGAGAACACTACTAGGACTCAGAGAACATGTCGACTAGGTGGAGGTCATATATGTACAAGTATGATGGGGGAAGGGGGAAGAAGCTCGAGTAAACAAGAAAGTAACGTATCCGCAAATAATATGGCATGCTCGTGGTCTAAGGACGAGGGTCGGTCGTCGATGCGTCGTTCTATAGCATCTCGCATGTCGGAGTAGCCGGTGGCTGAGTACCACCGCTCACCCCTCTCGAGCGAGGGATGCGGCGCATCTCCGAGTCACGTCCGCGCGCGCACATAACTTAGCGTACATACATATCATCCTGTCCGCAACGATGGCGTCGGTGCACGATGCACAGTGCACGGTGCGCAGAGGTGTTTGGTCCAGAGGAGGCCGAGGTCGAGGTGAGTGTGAGCACGAGGAGGGCCCAGGGACAGGGGAGGAATCACGCTTTTTCGTTCTTAGCCTGCTGCTGTTTCTGGATCCGCTTGCGGCGCCGCTGCAGCAGGATGGAGGTCGAGAAGCTGAAGAAGCCGGCGAACGCCATGATCTGTGTCGCACAGCGCGAGGGGAGCAAGTACGGAGAGGAGGGGGTGGGATGGGAGACTAGTTAGCGGGCGAATCGCGCTGAGATGGGCTGGTACGTACTCCACTGAACAGTGCCGGCCGCCACCAGATGTTTTTGCTGGTGAGCAGCGCTCCGTCGATGGGAGTACCAGTAAGAGTGCCGAAGCCTTCGGACGGACATGTCAGGTACTGAGAATACGAAGCACATCGGAGGAAGGACCTACCGCACAGTCCAAACGCAATGCCCAAACGAGCACTATCGTAAATTTTGCGGTTAGCATCCCAGGATCACAGGAAGCATGTGCCGTGCGTCGCTTACCCCAGCTCCGACATATCGTCCGTCAGGTGCGCGAGCAGAGGCGCAAGCATCGCAATATCTGTCGTGTAATCACACCAGTCTCCGTCAGCGACCGTCCTCTCCTGGATGAAACGACAGGTGACCCAGAGCCGCAGCACCCTGGCGCGCGCGAGTCACCTATAGAGGGAGAAAGACGCACATGTGCCGGCGAAGAACCCGTAGATGACGCCGATAACCACGACGCTCGCGACGCTCCCTAGGCCGATCATGCCGAGGATGAGTACCGAGCAGATGAAGGTCGAGACGACGGTGATGTTCGCCACCCCCAGCCTGTTTGCCACGAAACCCGGCGAGAGACGGCCCAGGAAACTACACGCGTTGAGGATCACAAGCTGCAGCACGGAATGAGTCAGTGCCCGTTTTGGAGCAATGGAGACGGCTAGAAGCTGCCGACCGAATAGAAAGAGAACGTCTTGGAAAGCCCGTGAGACACCGCGTCTGACTGGATGTAGAACAGCGGGAAGTAGAAGCCCATCGCGAAGACGGTCATCCTATACGCCTCTAGTCAGTCACCGCCATATTCCACGCGTAGATTCAAGCAACGCACCCAATAGCAGCAAATACGATTGGCCCGTCCTTGATGAACCGCTTAGCCGAAGACCACAGCTTTGGCGGCTCCTGCAGCTTCAGCGTCCTCGTGCGCATGGTCAAGCACGAAATGAGTAGCAGGCCCGTGATCAAGCCCGCATTCGCCCGCGCAGCCTTCGCGAAGCCGAGGCTGTCGAGCGTGTTGTTGAGCATGATCGGGTGCACGATCGCCCCGAGGGAGGAGCCGGACGCGACGATGGTCATCGCGAGCGCGCGGCGCTTTTGGAAGTACTGCGAAACGACGGCGACGCTCGGGATGTACATCATCCCCCCGCCGATGCCCATACCAACGCCCTGAGCCAGGAAAACCTGCGTATATGCGGATGAATAATCGGATTTCGTACACTGGGACGGAGGATTGCGTACCTGGTAGTATTGGCCGGGTTTTGCTAGAGACAGCATGAACACGGAGACGGCCTGCAGGAGTGAGCCCGCATACAACAGCCAATAACTGTCAAACGCGGTCAGGATCGATGATGATAGGACATAGCACGTCGCACGAGGGCGCTGTATGGGTCGACGTCAAGCAATATACCACATCAGCTCTGATTCCTTTGTGAGAGGAGTACTATCAGAGACTGCAAGAGCGTAATTTTGCCTGCGGCGACTCCCTCGCAACTACGGCAGCAGCAAGAAGCTGACTGATGTGGAGGGATCCAAATAGCGTCCATCACCTCACTAGCCGAGGTGCGCATATCTTGCTCCTCCTGAGCGTCCCAGGGGATATTTATTCTGCGGAGATGATGCTTAATTCACAGTGGTCCAAATGCTGATCAAAGGAACGGAGGGACGTGTGGCCGAAACGTGCGTTCCAGGCCAAGAAGCTCGCTCTATGATACAGATGAATGCCCACCTTCCATTCTCCGCAGTATTGATTTGCCTTAGCAGCAGGAAGGAGGATATATGCGGACAAGCGGATATAGTAATGCACGACTGAGCGGCGGTAGCAGAACTGAATTTCTGTCTACCCTCGCCCAATCGGCTCTCAGAGACTCCGGTCTCAACGCGCTTGGGAAGCATATGGCGCAGAGTATAGAATATGAAATAACCACTCACAAGTATCCACGGTCGTACAGGCGGCCTGCGACGAGCCCGAGAGCGATCACAAGGTAGGCGTTGATGCTGCCTATCCAACTGGATAATCCTGTCAGGCCTAGCCGCTCAAGGTTGCCCAGAACGACAGATGACGTACGAAATCGCAGACGACGATTCATTGCTGAGGTACACGCGCCCGTAATAATCTTCCACTTCGATTGAGCATCGCGACTTCTACCGGTGCGGACCTGCGCTCACCTTGGTACACTCCAAATGAACCCGTGTATCTGCGATGCCGATATGAGCCAAGGCACGCCCGCACTGTCTCCACGCACTCACCCGAAGCCACACATTTGAATCAAGAAGCTAAACTCCGCGTGAGCGTTCACATAGACGTTGATGCAACCATGAATAGATTAGCACGTACGCTCCGAACACCGTCAGCCACCCTGCTAGCCCGCCCTCCGGAAAGTCATGTACGACTGCTTCGATGGGCGGCTGTGTGGGTACAGCAGCGACCGCATCCTCCCTGATAGTGGGAGGCCTCGAGGGCTCGTTTATGGTGACGCTACCAGTCTCGGACCTGAGCACCGAGTCCTGAGAGTTGGTAACAGCCACACTCTGTTCCGCGAGCTGAGGACGAGGCTGCGACATGGTCAACGCGAGATCACGAGACCCAGGCGTTAAACAGTGGAGAGTAGCAAGTCTATGCTGAAAGAGCAGGGGCCTTTGCAAAGGAGTACTGGGCGAAAGTGGGCAGACGGGGTCTGAGACGAGGAGTGGTTAAGTACTGGATGAATGACATCGAAGCACACGCTGCAAAACCAATGAGCCTTGGAGGACATGATGGAGAGTCACCGGCGAACGGAGCTGGTCAGAGCGGCTACCTTGTGATCAGCGCTCAGCTCACGATGATCGAATCCCTGCCGTTTTCGGCTGCTTCGTCCCTTTCCCACGCCTCAATCCTCTTGATCCTCGCGCTGACTGCGATTCCGAAAAACGTTAACACCAACGCCTCTACACAGCTTCCAACCTACTCCAACTCGTCGTCGTCAAAAATCGCAGTCTTTGGGACTCCGTCTTCGCGTACGACACCTCTGTACATGCCGGAGCAATTCATGGGCATCGCAACTATCTCATAAGCGTGATGAGTCTTTTCTTCGGCATCTCCGTTTGACACGGACCCACTCACCGTTACCCGAGTTATCCAGTGCAATCACTCCTCCAATCCCACCATCCCCACGTAACTCCTCCACACACGCCTGAGCTGCTACGTCTAAAGGCTCGTGCATGTACTTCATCCTGCGTCCGATCGTTGATGCTGTCGCACGGCGTATAAAGTACTGTCAATATACAGGAGATCAGTACGTCATGGCTTTGATGTTCATCTCCTTAAAATACATTGTCGACTCGGAGTCCCGAACGCACTGGGGGGCCGTTCAGGAATCACTTCACCATAGGAGGCGATTGTTCGCTTCATTTTCGGGGAACCTAAGAAAATCCATTCCGCGATGGCGGCCAGATCTTGTCCTTCAAGGGGGATGGATCGAGCCCCATATGCGACTTGATCCTCCCTCGTAGCTTATGATGCACAACATTCTGAACCCCTTAGCAGACTCTCGCACCAATATGAGCGCTGTATCATCGGTACGAGGGTCTGCTAATGCACATAATTCACTGATACACCCAGGAGCTTCACTCCAAACGGAATGTGGTATGAGAAAGTCCACCATATGCCGCGGCTTCTGCGCAGCCTGACAATAATAATAAAAACTCACGTCGCCGTCTCCCGTACCGCTCACGCCGACGGCAACAGTCTTGCCTTTGCCCCTCAGATGCCGCCACGCCCTTCGGATCCGTCCCCTCAAGGTCCATTCCTCCGCCCAAAACCCTGCACCCATGACGGGCGTGTCACCGACTCGGCCGACCAGTTTGTTCGTCCGACCCCCAGTTGAGGTCACTGCGGCAATGCACCCACGGGCGTCCAACGCGACAGCGCCTACTGTCCCGGTCGGCAATACGTCAAGCGGCACCCGTCCGTTGGTCTTGCCGCCAGGCGAGTCATTTCTGCCCTCATCGGACTCGTAGGGCAGTGGCTCTTCCGGGAGTCCGAGCCCTCGGCGGTGTTCGCGCCAGCGTGCCTCCGTGAAGAAGTAGCTCTCATCGACCAATTCAATCCCTAGGTCAGCTCCGATGGTCTCGGCTGTGGTCCCGGAGAACATCGTGTGTGGGGCTTCTGTGGGTGCGAGATAGAGCGCTCGGGCGAGCTTCGACGGGTTGCGAACGTGCGCAAGCAGTGTGATTCCCACCCCGCGACGGGTGGGGGGCACCGATGGGTGCTTCGCGGGCGGGCGCGAGAGCATGATAGATGTCTCCAGTTCGTTCTGTGGATGCCGTCATGCGATGCTCACATCCACGGAGCACTTCGGGACGAACCTTGCCAGCTACGTTGAAGACTGCGCCTTTTCCCGCGTTGAAGAGAGGGCAATCTGCGTGCGATGTGTCAACGGCTCCAGAGAGTCGGGTATCAAGGCCCAAATCATACCCTCCATCGAAGAGACGGCGGCGACCGCCGCATCCATTGCTTCCCCTTCATCTCTGAGGACGCCATAACCAGCCATAAGCGCACGCGCGAGCGCTGCCTTGTACTGCGCGCGCAATTCCGGGGTGGAGCGAGCCTTGTCCATCGTCCCTGCACCGCCGTGAATGACTAACGTGTACTTCTGGCCGCGCGCCTTGAGTGTCTCGGCATTGTATAGGTCGGCACGGGCGTGCGGCTGGGACGACAGTAGAGGCGTCTTCTCTTGTGTAGCCATGGTGGTGGTTCGAGAACAAGCACAACACTGCCCGCTTCCATCGCTAGTCCATGGGCGATAGACGGCATGGTAGCGCCGTACTTTCCCTCGTGCTCTTATCGGCAATTCTGCGACGGGCTCCCGCACTATTTATGGCTGGAACCGTCCTAAATATGGCAGGTCTGTAAGTTCGGACCCACCGCCGCCTACAAACCCCCGACTGGGCCGAACCTGAGATCTGAGAGGCCGGTACTGAGAGGCCTAGCTGGTGTGTCCCTCTGGCCCAATGTGCAGCGAGTAGTGCGATTGGCAGGACTTGGACGGGTCGAACAGACGGCGCCAAAGCTTAGCGTGGGTATGTCATATATCGCCCATTTTGCCGCCATGTCGTGATGGGACCACACGCTCCATGTCAGGGTTGCGAGGCGGGAATTCATATGCAGTGTACATCCCATTCAAACCAGTGATGTCCCCGGATTCCCACTTGTGTCAAGCGGCGTCGGTCCGAGCCTAGACGTTCCGCCGGGGAACAATTATAGGTCAGAACCAAAATATCCCCGCCGACGTTGGGCGACCGGGAGGAGCAGGGTCAATTATCCACATTCGTCCACCTCTGCGGGCTCCCGGCACTGCTAGCTGACACACACACCATCCCGGGCCCCGACAAGGTTCTGCACAACCGTCGAAATTTTAAATTGACCGCGCAAGGTGCTAAATACAGTGCTTGACTACGGAACGTAATGGAGCGCGAGTCCTGCCAATGTTATGATACAGGACCTAGCGGCGAAGTGGAGTGAAGCCGCGGAGGAGGTTTTTGGCGCCTTCAAGCCTGCACACGGTGCTCGCTTGGGGTAAAGGTCAAGAGCCCTTCCGAGTCCACCGCGTTCGTTCTCGGCTTGAGCAGAGTAAGGAATCCGGCCACGGGGCGGGAACTCAAGGAGGACGCCGTTCACGACGAAGGTGGCGGGATTCTGGGGTTGATGTCGAACATACCCGGGGCAGAGGTCCCAGGCCGTGCAAGGATGCCCTCGAGGGCCGTCAATCGTCGCGCCGTCGCCTTGGATAGTGCTCAAGAGCGCGTGAGGATATCGTCTGGGGCTTTCCACGTATTGAGCTGAGTCGACCATGAGGACGTCGAGCAGATTGGAGGAGGGCCGCTGCGCAGCGTTGGGATCTCCGGCAGGCGAGTGCGACTGTAGACGTGAACGGTATCTCGGGGGAGGGGCCGTTGGCGTGCGAGTAGGACGGGACGTGGGATGGGGCATGGGCGAGAACACGACCGATAGGTAGCTCGTTGAGCATGCTTATCGGGACCGTCATCGACACCTCAACCCGGTGGCTCGATGGCGTCACCATAGGTTCCAGGCGCGACCGGTCCTTGTGATGAAAGAACCTGGGAACTCTGGCGCGGCTTGCAGACGTCCAGTCTCTTTCCTCCTGCATTTCCTCGGCTCCGTTGGCTCCAATCGGGCGAGCTCGGCTAGGTGTCGGATTTGACGGCGTCGGCTTTTATGAGGTCCTATGTCTGGGCTCTCGTCGATTAGGATCGCCGCCGCTCCCCTTGCAACAATCCGGACCTAGACGGTAGATCTGTATAGGGCGGTCCCTGGATCGATTTCTTTTCCGGTTAGAGGATACAATGTTGGTCTGAGAGGCTTGTCTGTCTTCTGAGGAGAATCTGGTTGGGGCGCCACTGGTGGGAGGCGGGCGGCTGGAGGGTCTCGCATAGCGGCGAGGTTCAATGTAGGCTCGTGCGGAGCGAGATTGGTAGGCGGTTTAAGATGTGGAGAGGTTGAGGCGAAGGACGTTCGAGGCGGGGACGAGGGGCTGAGAAGGATTGAGGGCGGAACAAGGGTGCTTATATATGATGTCTGCGACGAGCCAAGAGTTAGTGGGATCCGCGAGCTTTGTTCGATGATCCAGCATACCTTTGTGTCTTATTAGCGGTGGGTCTAAGCGTAGTATATCCTCAGGTCAATGCTCAGTCTGCGGTTTGCACAACCGTCGCCGCGGGCGTTTGGACCAGGAACTGGTATTCCGGGCCGCCTGGTGGAGCCTTTGCAGGTGCTCAAAGCGTCTTTTTGTCCGTCTTCGTCCTTTGCGTGAGCGTTGATGTTATATGGATGATGTAGACGAGGAATAGCGGAAACATACATGGTGAATGAGTGTGAATGGCGCGTGAGCCTGAGGTGTCCCTGACGCCGGTCCCTGCGCATGGCCATCAGTTCATTCCTCGAGATTTGGCGTGTTATTATACATAGCGGCACCACGACCAACGTACCGCTCAATTATTCTTGTTGACAATGACTTGGAAGCATGTTCCGGACATGCCGCGACCGGTAGACCTCCCGAAGGTGTTGCAAACATTGGCATCCTAGATCTGGAACTGTGAATCCCAAGGACGCTATGTAGATATTCAGAGGTTGTTGAAAGACTCTTGTACCGTCATAGGGGCACATCAGGCACAACTCTGCGTCGACGTTCACTGTTCAGGCGCAGCCTGCTCAGCTCCGATTTTCCGGAATATGCATACTCGGAACGAGGCTAGAGCTGACTGGCAATTATTATGACCCTGGACGGTATTGATTACACCATCTTAAAGGGAGTGCGTTTACCTAGCGTCCGTTATGTTGCATGACTTAGATGTTAGCTGGAAGTAGGCCATAGCGTCGGCGCCTAGCTGGTTCAACTTAGGAGACCAGCCGCAAGGGCCCGGTTGTCTGATGACTCGCCAGCCTTCGCCGGCGTGTCCATATGTTTGAAGCTCGTATTGAGGCCTAGCATTGGCGAGGTCATTTCGTGGACACATTGCCGCTACGATACCACAGCCTTGACTCTCCTCTTGACAGAGTCGTCTGCGTCCGTCCGAGCTGCCACTGGTGGTTGAATGTAAACAAATGGGAAGCGCCGAAGGAGCGCACAGCAAATTGACGCTCGGGTGAGCGCTAAAATGTCGGCGCTTCCTCTTCCTCCCACCACCACCTCGATACCACGGCTAGACTCAGATGCTCCAGTCAATCCTATATTCTTAACGGCTGTTCATAATGACTAGGCCCTGCTTCTATTTTACTGGTTGTCTCGACTCTGCAGAGTATGTGGGAATTGCTGGAATGGTGTGTGAAGTACATGAGGTACATGAAGGCCACAGCAAACAAAAACCACTGCCCACTGCACAAGCTGATTCTGGCCGTCTGGCCGCTGGCGAGCAGAACCCTACTGTGATGACACCGGGGGAACAGTAGTACAAATCTACACGTCGATGGAATAGTTCAAGTTCTACGCGTTCCACTGCAAGTAACTGGATCTCTGTAGCGAAGATGACACGGCCCAAGTTCATGGCATTGAACCTTGAAGTACACCGACGGTCCGACGCACATGTGTTTGACGTCTACTGACGGTGCACGACACGCCGTAAAGATCTAGTCCGGGCCGTGTTCTGGCTCTTCTCAAACGTTGCAACGCTCAACTATCTCTTGACGTCGTCGCTGGATGTAGTTCTGTCTGATCAGACACCCGCGAGTCCGTCTCAGTACGTACATACTCCCGCATTGTAGCCGCTAGCATAGGTATGGTCAACACTGATTTTCATCCGCGACACCGCCCTTCAGTTGAGGTTTGATCACCGCCCTGGAAACTAGGTCATCCATGAGTCCAGTGCTTACGGACAATGCGATGCGTAGCTGATCGAAACTTCGAACTAGGTTCCTAGATCAGTGATTGACCACATGAGCGCGCCGTCTAGCCCTACTTGACTGTGATCTGTCATCGTGACCGAGGGAACGAGGCAAGTATTGCCCACTGCTAATCGTCCCAGGCCAATTATATCGATGAGTAGGCCGATCATTCAAGCGAGCACTGTCGCCGCCTTCAAACCTGTCGGTGGTTGTGGCTGAGGTTCCTGACTACAAGTCTGCCTCAAATACCCTCCACGCCAATGCTGTAAAGCAACCTCCCTCTTGCTCAGAACGACGACTTCATGCCAAGCTTCTTTAACAAACACAAGGACACCAGTCCTCCTATGCCTGCGCCCGCAGTGCAGGCAGTGCAGGAGGCTGAAACACTTATGAACATGCCGATTCCCCAGGTCAACTCGCCCGACGTATCCCCTGCGGACTCCGATCAAGAAAGCGTACCGTCCATCCCCCCAGTAATCGCTTTCACGGAGGGTAGTGACTATGACCTCGATGCCGCGAAGAAGTTGGGTAGTGCCTTTCGCACAGTTGCGAATGCGCAAACCGGATTCCAGGCCTATAAGGGCACGACTTCGTTCGGGATCGTGAACAAAACTGGTACGCAGAGTTGTATTTTTTGGGGAAACCGTACGCGTGCTCAAAGATACGAAGGCGACATGCTCAGCGCAATCAATACGAATGTTACGAATGCTCAGAGCATGTCTTCACCACTGAAGTCCGCGTACGAGAGTGAAGCTATGAAGACGATTCGCAGCGGAGTCAACGCGCTGGTCGACAGCCTTCCGGGCCTGATCAAGGCTTTGGATGAAGTCGCCAAGTTGCATCCATTCATCGGCAGTACGTTTACCTGCACATACCTGCACGTGTCTCTAACCCTTGTTCGAAGTCGCTGTCGGCGCATTCCGAGTTGTCGTCGAGCTGGACCTGAAGCGGCGCGACAACGACAAGAAGATCGCGTTGTTGTTCCTCGAGATGAAGGATATGATGGAGGCCCTTCTTCAGTAAGTGTTCACACGTGTTGAGTTCACCTGTCGTCGCCTCACCATTGCGCAGGCTTGACAACATCAAGGACCGGGATGCTGTAGGCCCCGGAGGCATGACCATCGAGGCGCGCATGCAGAATCTCGTCAAGCAGACCGCCGACGACATCACCGCATGCGGGAATGCTTGCGACACTTACGCAAAGAAGCGCCTCATCGTCAAGGTCATCAAGGGGTCGGTGTGGGAGAGCACATTGAAGACCTACATCGACATCTTCGCGAAGCGGCGAAAGGATTTCACCTTCGCGCTCGCTATTCATACGGGTGCCGGTGTGGACGACGCGAATCGAAAGCTTGACACGCTCGACCATAAAATGGACGCCATCATGGAGTTCTTCGCGAAGGCTATATCTCCTGAGCAGCAGGAGATGGCGGCGCTCGTCCAAAGGAAGGGCGGGCCGACAGCTGTCATGGGCAACCCCGAGGCGCTAAGCGAGCTTCTCAAGTTCAAGCCAACCGCCGTGACGACTGCGACGAAGCGCGGGGAGCGCGAAGCCCCGCAACACAGCAGCCACCCTGCAGAGAACGATCTAGAGTCGCTGAGAGTCGAGTTGTTCGAAAGTCCTGCTGTGGCCATCCGGAACAACTTGGAAGTATTCGAGCGCAAGTTGAAGATGCAGCAGAGAGAGTTCGCAGAAGAGATGCTGGGATTGGTTCACCACGAAGGCGATCGTGTCATCGACGCAGTTACGTCCGGTCCTCACGATAAGATCATCGATCCGGTAAGTTTTGTTGGCATTGATCCCCCACGAGCTCACGGACTGACCGGCTTTCTAGGATATCCACGAGATATGGAAGGAGATGGTATGTTCTGTTGTGCAGCCATGCACGTAAGCTATGATTCACATGCACATTTCTACAGCGCTGGAGGGGACACGTGAAGGCGCGACACTTTGTGCTAGCTCTCCGCGACTATTACCGCCAGCAGATCGATGTCAAGAAACGGGCTCGAGGCGAGAATCTGATCACCAGTATTCACGACGATGACGAGTGGGCTTTGGAGTGGATCAACATCAACCGGCTGCAGGCAATCGCAGAAGCATTCGACGACGATGCGTCCGGCTTCATCACGATTGCTGAAGTCAATCAATTCACATCGTCCCGCCCTAAGGACTGGAGGTAAGCGTCCGCGGCCGCCGACGTCCACGTGCACCGCTGAGACATGACCCCAACAGTTTGCTTCATTGGCTCGCGTACTGGGCGATTGGTTGGTCTGCTGAGCTCGAATCAACAGTGGGCGTCGACTCACACTACTTCCCAGGTTGGCAGATGACGGCAACGTACTACAGGGACAAGGTCGTCGAGCTGCTTGCGAAAATGTTCGCGATGCGCCCCAAGATACACAACGCGAACACCGAGGCCGTTCAGAAGTACCTGTTGACGGTGTATAGACGCGCTACAACCCTTACTTCGTCCTTCATTTGTACTTATCAGGACGACTCCCTGAAGGCCCGCTTCCAAAGTTACGTGGATGCGGAAGAGCAGCGGCTACGAGAGGGCTTGGAGACTGTGCGCTATGACATCGACGCCATGGACACTCTCACACTTATTACAGGGCCCGGTAGGATAGAGAAGGTGAGGAAGGATATCGTCCATCTCACACATCCTTTTGACGCCATCCTTTACAGTCGCTGTTCCCTCTCCTATATCTACTCTTGAAACGCGACTTCGAAATCTTCCGCCTTTGCCAAAAGATGATCATACACAAGGACGAGCTGTGGGACGCCGCTGACACTATCGTGTGGGTCTTCGACGCTGTCGTCTATCGTCACAATGACCTTGAAGGTATGATAACGATACAATGCCCGATCGTCTCAGTCTTCAATAATCTGCTCTTGGTATTTTCAGCGTTGTTCAAGCAGCAAAGACTAGATCCGGTGCAGCAATTCAAGGCGTACGCTAGCGAGCTGGTATGTGTGCCTTCTATAGGCTCAGTAAGCTGATACTAACGGAGAATGTCAGTTCGACTATTGGCACGATGACGCGAAATTCCTCTCTCTCGAGAACTTACGCGAACTCGAATGGACTGAATTTGAGTACGTGGAAGAGAACGAGGAGCAGAACGTCGATTCCAAAACCATCCTGAACTACCCTTCCGCCGTCCACAACCTCTATAACATCCCGGACGATATTGTCTCAGATAGCGATGCTCTAGCGGACAACGACGTCAAATCTATGTGAGTATTCCTCCACGTCGTGCTAATTATTCGAGGAGTGGCTTAATATCCTTTCTATAGTCTTGGCCGTTGGTACGGGCTTATTGGCGCAGAGCGTTGGCCCATCACTGCCATCGTCTCGTTTTGCTTCCACGCTTCGGCAGACACCAACACCTATGAAGCTAGTGACGTCGCGGCCCATGGCACAGGGTACACCATACACGGTGACTACACGAAGAAGGACGACGGGACGATCGAGTACAATTTCAGCAGGACGTACATCGCCCGTCTGCGGAAAACGTACTTCACCGGTACCCTCGACGAGGACGGCGAGAAACTGTCTGGTTCGTGGGGCTACAGCGAAACCGAGAAACCATACCGGTTCATCTTCTGGAAGAATGTCTCTCCGGAGATACTCATCGCGCGACCGCCGCCATCAGAATTTGAGGAGAACAAGACGAAAGCGCTCTGGAAGTATGCTTTGACCGCGGCACACAACGAGGTTCGCAGGAAGATGTTCTCGTGGTCGTATCTCAAGGAGCGCCGCGCGATCAGGAAAGAGTACCTCGAACTCTTGGAAAACGAATCGAACAATCTCACCACCCTCGCTGACTTGGACCGGTTCGCTGTGCTCGATCGCACGGCTACTTGCGAAGACGTTCGATGTTTCTACGTATTAAGTGACTATCAACGGCGATCTGTGCCTACGCACCTGTAAGCTCTTTCTCCAGGATCTTTTGCGTTCCCCGTATGCGTGTTCATCACAAATGCTTCCTTTTTCAGCGCCAACTGTGACACCTGTGGGGAGCGAATCCATGGTGCCCGCATGATCTGTATCCAATGTCGCGCGAAAGATACCCTCGACTTCTGCGACAAGCCAGCGTGCAGAGAGGCCAACAAAACCCGGGAGGACATCACCCAAACTCACGTTCCTACGCACACCTTCGTGAAGGTTCGCACGGTCCTCAATCAGACGCGCGACATCGGCAAGTTGCTGCGTATGTCCGATGCCGGGCTAGAGCGCGCGAGGAAGCTCCTAGATAGCTCTGCGGAAGCGGAAGCGGGCTCAGCTGCGAGCGACAACGACGGTACCGAACTCAAAACCGAAACCAAGAAGGTAGAAGGGCCCAGAGAAGAAGCAGATGCTGCGGGCACCGGCGCAGACGTGAAGGTTACTGCGCTCACCTGCGTCTCCTGCTCATCCTTAGTGTCATACCCTTGCTGGTACTGTATTGATTGCTCAGGTACGTCACGTTGGACTCTTGATACGAGAGTTCCCGCTGACTCTATAATACGCCGCAGCTGACGCGCGTGTGTTCGTTTGCGTGGATTGCGACGAGAAGAATGGTGGGGTTACCGTCGGCGATCATCTGGACACGCATAGCCTCGTTTCTTGCAAGCTCAAAGTGGCTGAAGATGATACGGAGAAGAACACCGAGCAGCGGCTGTCGTCGGTTGAAGGCAAGTTGGCAGCACTGACAGCACAGATGGAGAGGATAGAGAAGCTGTTGGAATCCCTCGCCGTATCACGCTCTTCCTGATGTATGTACCCCGGCATGTGTGCAGTTGCCGAGGAACGTCCTATCCCACGTAAGTTCCAGCGGTCTACTGCAGGTGGTTTTGACGTGTATGGCCGACAGATGCGAGGCCCTCAGTGGCGGTGATCTGGGCTGCGTATGGATCGCTTGAATATTACACCCGTT
Organism: Trametes cubensis; assembly: GCA_029747595.1. Taxonomy (NCBI): domain Eukaryota; kingdom Fungi; phylum Basidiomycota; class Agaricomycetes; order Polyporales; family Polyporaceae; genus Trametes; species Trametes cubensis. Next base: position 14,732 of record JAPEVG010000279.1, on the reverse strand, counting down.
GAACTCGGACATTGTTACGACCTTTATAATGAAGCGTATCGATCCTCCATAAGCATCACCATCCACCCGCCACCACCTGCAATTCTTTCATTTAAGTACAGTGTCATCACAGTTTCTTTATGACGTGCAAGAAGCGCGCATGCTTATCGACTTGTAAATCGCAGTATTTCCTCTACCTTCCCTCGATCTCGATGAGGTCCCATAAGGCATGCTCCCCGGGCTTTGGGCGGGAGAACCGCGAAAGCTAATCCGCTGGTGACACAAGTTACGAAGAGCTCGGAGTATGAATGGGCTGCATTGTGCTGCCATCATTGGAAGTACACGCCTCGGGCCGACGGCGTACCTCTGGAACGACACGATGCATTGACCAAGTTGCGTTCGGCTGCAGGAACCGCCAACTCGTTTGTTGCATTCCTCGTATGGATGAGCTAAGGTGTCCCGATTGTGACCTCTCGTAAACACAAGCGACGCGAACGCAATTGCTGGCCACAGAAGGATCCCGTAGTTCACGGCACTACTTCTAAGTTCATGTTAACTCCGCGCAGCTCTTATCGCCGGACTGAATGCCGCCTAACGAGGGGCTTTCTTCGCGGAGAGCACTTCGTACACACAATCATCTGCGCCCATCTGACCGCCTCCGAGGCGGAGAACTGCAAGTTGCGAACGATAGGAGCCCCAGCGCCCAGAAGCTGGTAGAGGCTTTCCGGTTCAACTGCCTTCCCATGCCCACATCAAGAACGAAGAGCATGATGTGGAACCGTCATATGTTTTGTTCAAGTTAGCAAAGCATCATCAAGTAAAGCGCATACTAGGTCACGCATCATGCAATACTCGCCATTTGTAGTAGAAATGTCCTTTCGCCACTGGCCTGAGTCCAAGCCAAAGTCGTATGATAAGCAAAATTCGAGTCTGAGCCAGAGGAGGAACTCTTCCCGATCGCTTTGGGGGACTTTCGCACGGGCGGTTTGTGGGCGCCATCGACATCAAGCAACTCTCTCACCTCCTCTCATGTACTCAGGCTATCGCCAGTGTGCGTATCATGCCCACTTTCGCCATGGTTTCAAGATCGGGTAGAGTCGCCTGGATCATAGTGTTAGCTGTGAGTGCCATGATTTGATGAGGGACGATCCAGCACGCGCCCCTCGGAAACGACGCGCTGCCGTTCAGTTCATGTCTCCTGCCAGGGTGCCTTTCACAGATGTATCACAGGACTTTGCGTCTCCCACAGGTCTGTTACGAGAACACCGGTGGTGCGTGAATATAGATTAACTCCCTTCTATCAATAGACCCCGACATCTGGAGCTCGTCTAGTCCCTATCCAGTTCTCAGCCCGGCTGCAGAGCTCCTCGAGCTTACTGTGGATTCGCTATATAACTGAGTGTCGGAATACACACTTGGATTCAATCTCATGCGGTTTGGTTTGGGTTCTCGTCTCTTCGACCTGATGCGGCTAGATGTAGGAAACATACATCAAGATGCAAGCCACCCTCCGCCACATATCTTTCTGGCCGAGGGTTTCGTTCCTAGGCAGGATAGCGCTGCGCCCAGCGCCGAATCATGAAGATTGAATAGTAAGACGCCATCTTTGGCCACTCATATTCGGTTCCTGGCTTCCCTGCTGACCGCGGTCTCCGGCAGAATCGGCTATACAGGCCCATAGCGACTTCTGGCATCGCACGAGTGTCATGCTCTCCAGAGTTTGACGAGCACGCCCACACTCATCAGCTTCCGAACAGCCTCTCTGAATGGTGTCCGTCTTGAGCCTCGGGGAAGTCCTTCCAATCGTGGCTCATCGTATGGGCGGTCATTCCTTTCTTGTCGCTGACGAGCTTGCGGTCCATATGCCTACGGCGCTACGAGTCGGACCACGCTACTATCAGAGTTCAGAGGACCATGGGCGACGGACAAGACGGATTTGTACCGTGGGCTTGCCGCCTGTGGGCCGCTTGAGCATAGTATAAAGAAGTGCACACTAGTGTTCTGGAGGACGTTCCCTGATCCCCACATTTGTGGCACCCTTGACCACCGCACCCGCTCTCCAGCGTCATCGCAGGATGGGTGCGTCAAGCAACAGCGTCGTTGTTCTTGACGATCGGGATCCGAGGATCGTTTATTCCGCTGGCTGGGGACTCAACCAGAGCTCGATTGCATATGATGGCACTTTGCACAAAGCGACGGAGCAGGGTTTGACTGCTTCTCTGCAGTACACAGGTGCGTTTCGCATACCATGTATGTAATATAGTCTTACTAAAGGGGGACGCCTATAGGAATGCAGGTCATAGTCATGGGATGTGTAGGCGAAGCCTCTGTGTATGGGCAAGCAACAGCGTCATATGCTGTCGATGGTAAAGGCTATGAGGCCACGAATAACTTCGCCCTTGCATCGAACTTCGCAACACTCTCCTGCAACGTGACGCTTTTCATGTCGCCGACTCTACCTTACGGTCAACACACGCTCGAGATCACGATGGACAGCGACCCGCCGAATACGCTCTGGATAGACTTCATTTCATACCAATCTGCAAACGTCACTGTCCCGATACAATCGTCACAGTACGCAATATTTCCTCAATATTGTACCTCACCGCCTTTTCACTGATACGGTTTGCCTAGGACAACGGCTACCACTGACGGATCATCAAATCCTGCGACGAGTTCTGGCATATCATCACCGTCAGGGATTTCTTCCCCTGGGCCGACCGTGACGGATTTTGTCTCGGGGAATTCCCAGAACACCGGAGCTATCGTCGGTGGGTCAGTCGCTGCAGCGGTGGTTGTCATCGTGCTCGCTATTGTCGCCGCTGTCCTCTTCCTGCGACGCAGGCAGAGCCGACGCGAGTCAACCGTAGGACGTGCGTTCTGTGATATTCCATAGCATGTCGGGGCTCGATACTGACCGGTTCCCCTTCTGCGTATGTCAGTGATCGGTGGTAGACCGAGCACACGATTCACTGGCACCTCCACAATGGGGCTGACCTCGGGCACGGTGACCTCAGCCACCTCTCTTCCCATGTCCACGAGCAGTCATCCGGTGACTGTTACGACGACCTCCGGCCCCGGTGTGACGTCAGGCATGCCATCGCTACACTCTCGGATGGCGTCCATGCCCTCCTTGGACTCCGGGCCACGACCCATGGTGCAGCCGACCCAGCCGGACGGCGGCGCCGTGCCCGCCCCTGGCATGCACTCCCGGGAGCCCTCAACGGATACGACTGGCGGGGTGTCTCTCGGGTCGGCGGCGAGCCCGCCGTACACGAGGAAGGACAGGACGGCAGAGCCTAGCACTGGCACCGTGATACGGAACGTCACCACGCCCGAGGTGATTGATGAGGCGGCGTCCAGTGTCGCGGGCCACAGTCGGCCACCGTCATACGCTCCCCGTCCCGACCAGTAGGCCGCCACATCCGCAAAATGGAAACGCAGTGTATCGTGGGTACGTGAGCTTTCTTGGATTATCAACGATCGTTATGCCACGATTCATTATGTTGGCGTCGATGACATGATTCCGGTTTTGGGTACTTACTTGCGTTGTGCATGTAATAATTGTGTGCGGGCATGTATAGCAAGACAAAATCTCACGAATCGTTACGTTCAATTAATTCCAATGGTCTGCGGCGAGGGCCCTGGATGGGCACATATATATCGAATTGGAGGTTGTGACGAGGAACGGTCACCGTTGAGGTGACTCGGCCGGGGATAGGTCCCAGTCATTCAATCTCTGGACCGAGGCTCCAACGGGATAAGACCGATTCGTTAGTAAATTACAGGAAACAAGGACAGCTGATCTGTAGCAAGCATACCTTGACCATCATTCGGACCAATCCATCGTGAGTCAACAAGATATCCCTCGCGTTCCCTTTCAGGAAGTGCAGGTCCTCCCATTCGTAAGGCTCAACAATCCGCGTCGTGCTTCTGTATGGATAAGTCGTGTGGATGTGACTACGACCTGTCTTGCTATCAACGTAGTCGCCAGTGGCCGAATCGGATGTCTCATCGTCTGACGGCGACCCCGGATCGTCGACAGCAGTGTCGCCTACACAACTCTCGGACTTGACCCCTGACTTGCCATCTCTAGGCGAGGGGAGAATCACGTTCACGAGCGGATGCGCCTCGTACACGTTGACCACATATGACCCCTGTGATGGATCATAACGAGTGGTAGAGATGCAACTACCGAGGAGGGAAGATGGTGCATAAACGTCAGGATCCGTAGCAGCCGTCCTAGAGACGAAGAGCAAGCGCGTGCCGTGAGTCCCCCAGTTCTCCCAGGGCACCGTGCGGCTACGCAGAAGTTCGCCAGCAGAGCCGGGAGAGGCATTAGAGGCAGGGCGAGAGTCCGTTGGCGCGCTGGCAAGTGAGTCGGGATAGAATGGCAGAAGCGTCGCAATCGGAATCAGAAGCAACAAATTCTCCGACACGGTACGATCTTCTGGGTCGTCCTCATTGTCCACAGCTTCCGAGCCGTCTTCAATATGGTCCACAGCATACTCCAAGCGCATGTTCAGCACCAGCAGTGTGAGATCCGGGTCGTGCATGAAATAGTACGGGGTGCCACTTGGATAGGCCGGAGAGAAGCCTATGTCGCTCCACATCTGCACCCTTGCGGCCCTCTCCCAACAGCTAGGGAAACGGAGTGTGCACAAGGCATCGTCTAAGGTTAGGATCGGACTATCAGCCGTAGCCGCAGGGTTGATGGTGAATAGGTGGAGCGATGGATCATCGCATTGTACGAGGACCACTTGGGTTTCAGAGATGAGCTTGACATGGGGTGTTCGGACATCAGCGTGGAGATGCTACTAGAGACACATTCATCTCTGCGATAGGTTGTGGATATCAAGGGCGGGGATGCTTACCCAGACAATCGCCCCCGTTTTCCAGTTGATGACGAGCATGTCGGTCTTCCATCCGTCACCACTGTGCATGTTCCATCCCACGAGGTCCCCCAGAACTTGTATCTTAATGTACGGAAAGTGCTCCAGCGCTGTTTCGAAGCACGAAGTGATGGTCGGATGAGTTGCGCATGGATGGCGCTGGAATGTGGGCTCGAGAGCATGGAACCCAATCGTCGGGCGGAAAGGTGCTTTTTGGAAGGCGAGCGTCGTCCTGAAGACGCCAAACAAGTCAGTAGGACAATCTATTGGGGCAACTCCGGTATCGAAAGACTGACAAGATAGGCCCCTGGTCAAAGATCCCATACCAGTACACCAGCAGATTTTGCGCTACGTCGACTTCATAGCCTTTCAGACCAGTGTTGGGGACGCCTTGTTCCACATGGTGTAAACTTAGGCCCTCAAACACGTCCTCGCGCGAGGCCAGTCCACAGAAACTACCTAGAGGTCGGTATACCTTGAGAGTGCCCTCCCTCTGGTGCCATTCGATGTGGGCCATCGATATGGCCATGGCCGGGGGATCGTACCATGTCATGTTGTAAGCGTTCTCGTAAGCGAGTGCAACCTCATGCAGGGGATGTTCGCCGCACGCCCAGGCTTTTCGGAAGGCGCGGAGGGCGTTCAGACGTTCAGAAAGAGAACTTCCCTCGCCGCCTGGAGGACCGTCGATCATGCCTGCAATTTCGAGCTCGAGCTTGTATCGCAGCCCAACATCATCGTCGATAGTGGATGTCAGCTTCGAGTTTGCCTACAAAACGTTCAGGGTTAGTTCCGTTGCACGAATACGAACAGCGGACAGAACCTTTCTGCAGGCCAGCATGCTTGGAGCGTCGACATGACCCAGGATCCGGACTTGTAGTTCCCCGGGAAGGTCAAAGAAACGGAATGGTACTGTCATGGCGGATTCAACTAGTTTGGGCTCTTGCACGGATTGACCCTGATGCCTCAGGCCCGGATATTGCTGGTCCTTTTCCTCATATCTATCGACGATTTAATCAGTGACCCGTACGCTGTGCGAGTATGCGCTACGCCGCATGACCTGCGCACCGCCACAAATATGAACCAATCGTCGCGGGGCACAAATAGTCGAAATGCTCCTGGCAGTCCTCAGGAACTCGCCGCGAGATCGTCGACCAAAGCCGTTGCATATATTGCGAGGGTATCACAGCGACGCCCTATGCCTGATAAGGTCAGATCTCCCATAAAGCGTACATGAGCCATGGTATAATCCCGTCGGGGCATTGTCACACTCCCGAAAGGCGTCTCTAACTCGCACTAGTCTTCAAATCATCCATCCTCCTGCCCACGTCCTCGATCCGATCTTCGAGCTCGCGTACATTCCCCTTGACGAGCTTCTCGTTGTCGGCAAGGCTCTTCTCTACGCCGTCTACTGCGCGCTGGAGCTCCTCAAGTGCGGCTCGTACGCGTCGTTGTTCCTCCTCGAGGCCCTCAAGTGTCTTCTGGAAGCCTGCAGCGGAAGTGTGCAGGGTGGAGAGCGTGCGTAGCCGAGTGAGGATGTGGGGAATATGAGGCAATAACGGCGCAAGTCGCGTCAAAACTGGCGCGAGCTGCTCCTGCAGCGCTACAGAGGATGCAGTCGGAGTAGCCGGTGGCGCAGCTGAGGAAGGGGACGAGACAGAGCCTGTAGGGCCGGGAGGATGATGCGTGCCGCGGCGCTGCGACGCGTTATGAGCCTGGTTGGACGTGCTAGACGTGCGCTCTAGCTCTGCGTTCAGAAGCTTGATGCGACGGGAAATTGAGTCAATGTGTCGCGGTTGAGTTAGCAGCGCAAGCTGGGCGTTGAGGCGCGTGAGGAGAGGCAGAAGGGGTGGCGGTAAGGGTGAAAGCTGCGAAAATCTACGATGAGTTGCAAGAACTGTAGAGACACAAGGGGTATCGTACCTCATCCAATGTGGCACTCGACGACCCCACTAGCTTTTCAAGCTCACCCACACGCCTATCCATCTCTGCGATATCCCTGACTTCCGGCGCCTTCCCTTTCCCGCCAGTAGGCCCAGCCGCGGATTGTTCTCCTTTCGTAGGCTCTTCCGGCTTCTTGGGCATCTCCTGCGGAGGCTTCGCCTCATGGATCGCCTCTTCGGTGTCAGACTCTCCCAAGACAACGCTGACGAGCTTGTTCCTCCCCTCTCTCGCCTTGCTGATCTTCTCAATCCGCCGTTTCACGTCCACCATTCCACGGATGAGCTCTCCTGGGTCGGCATGCCCAGCCTCCTTCTCCTTCCGAAGGAGGGGGTTTGTAGGATCTGAGAGCTCCATTTCAAGGGCTGCGACCTCGGCTTGAAGGAGGCGGAGCCTTGTTGATAAAGGGACAGAAGAGTGTGTAGGAGAGGCCGCTCGAGACTCATCTTCGGGTGAGGGCGAAGGAGGATAGACGTATTGAACCTTGGGACGGTGATGCTCTGCTCGAGCATGAGTCTTAGCATATGACAGGAGAAAGTGATGTATATACGTACTCTTCTCCGCCTTCCTGAACCTCTTGGACGCCTCTTCAGGATCTACACTGCTCGCATCGAGCTCCTCACGCCCGGTTGTCTCTCCTGCCTTGCCGCGACCATGACCGCGCGCAGGAGCGTTCGCTTCATCGTCACTCGAGTCGCCTTTCTACCGAGACGGATGAGTATTTTTCGAGTGGCTATGAGGAACATGACAGACGCTATCTTGAGCCGTTGGGAACACGTCTTCGGTCTCGTACACATCAGGTGCTGTGTCCTGCACAAAACGATGAGTGTGTGGACTATAGTTCCGTGGCGCTGAGAACCCACTATGTCAGGTAGATTTGCGTATTTGTTGGCACTCATAGTAGAGTCTCTAAGGAATCGGATTGGCAGAACAGTGCCTGAGAGATGGAGTGCAAGGATGAGACCAAGGAGCTCAATTGCAGGAGCGCGTCTCTGATCGGCGTTCAATCCGACGCGCGATCGCTGTACGCGAGAAGCTGAAGGGACGCAAAAAAGCGTCACCTGAGCGATTCGAACACTCGCGGGCAAAGCCCAACCGCTGGCAGCTACGAATAGCAGGCGATCCCGTTAACCACTCCGGCAAAGTGACCTGACGTCAATTATTACATACTATTATATATCTGCGGTGTAGTTGCCATGAGATGGCGCTCAGCCTGAAATGATACAGAGGTTCTCTCAGTTACTGCCTGTTCTCGCTTTCGTTCACACTGCCATGACTCTGTCAGTGTATATCCGGGCCAGTAGAACGAGATACTCTCAAATTCGAAGTTTGCTTGTCCATTATAGCTGTGGGAAACACACCAGGTGGGTTCTCTGCTTGTATGCAGACATGCGATCAGTATGCTACGCAATGCATTGCTCGCTCTCGCTTCGGCCCACCTCCACTGGAAATGCAAGGTTAAAAGGTAACGTCCGCTCGTATGTAGAATCCGCAGAGTGCATTGTTAATTCATACAGTACTGATTGTCCTTGCCGTGATTCAGGTTGCAGCTACGGCGCCCATCAGACAACCAGTCTATCCTGCGGCGTACCATCGCGGGGTTGCCGGTCAAGCACTGTCCTCGTTCAATAACGACTGCAATTTCAAGTTCCAGTGAGGCTAGGGCCTTTGCTGCGGTGTACTCGAACGTCATGCGCACCAGGCGAGGCCGCCACCGACTCGGATTGATAGCACTGATTACGGCGTCTCGGAGGTTGGCTAGGTCACATCGATCATTTACACCCTCAATCCGATGATTCGTACACACAGCTTGCGGCTTGGACCCGCCTGAAATCCACGGGCCCTTTGCTGCATAAATTCCTGTGCATCACTCCGCGTCTATGCGAGAATCGTAGGAGACACGTTGTTTGAAATACGAATCATCAGCACTCCGACGGCGTCTCAACGTCATAGATATAGCTAGCATAGGCTCGTCTCGCATCTTTCGAGGATATCGCCCCAAGATCACGCAGCACGACGAGCAGGCCTGCCGTAGGTTATATCCACCTGTGAGTTTCAGCCAACGCTCTTTCCATGAACAACTGAAGTTGACGTAGCCTTGACCTGATGGTTTCTGCTCCGCAGGAACATGGCGTCCTCAAATGAGGATATCCAGATATCCAACAAGCTGGACGATGCGTACCAGCACATGCAAAGCGCCCAGCTGTACGTCAGCAAGGCACCAAATTCGATGTCAGTGGACCTTGTCAACAAAGCAGGTGCGCGTATACAGCAGTGGGGTCCATATCCCTTACTGACGTGCTACAGATGATTTTTACAATGCAATGCAAGCCAAGGCTACGACCGCACAGAATATTCTGGCCGCCGTGCAGCCTGTGTACGAGTCTGATGCCATGAAGACAATTCGAGACGGGATGAATACGCTAGTCGAAGGCCTCCCCGGTGTACTGAAAGCCCTCGACGAAGTCGCCAACATCCACCCTTTCATCAAGAGTAAGTGGCGATCTATGTGATACATTAACAGCACGCTCATCCATTCGATGAAGTTGCGGTTGGGGCCTTCAAGGTGGTCGTGGAGCTCGACCTGAAGCGCAGGGATAACGAGAAGAAAATTACTCTGCTGTTCGTGGAGATGAAAGACATGATGGAGGTCCTGATACAGTACGCTCTTGTGGTTATTGGCCGGGATATACGCACTAACCACTAGTCAGACTTCGTCTCATCAAGGATGAGGAGGAACCGGGACCGGACGGGACGACAATCAAGGCGCGGATGCAAGAACTCGTGAAGCGCACCGCGGATGACATCAAGACCTGCGCGAACGCATGCGACGCGTATTCGAAGAAGAAACTCCTCGTCAAGGTCTTGAAGAGCTCGTCATGGGACGACAAGTTCAAGGGCTTCCTCACTCTCTTCACCGATCGTCGCAAGGCGTTCACATTCGCTCTGGAGATGCACGTCGGGAAGGGCGTCGACGATGCGAACCGCAAGCTTGATTCTGTCAACACGAAGCTCAATCTCGTCCTCGAGTTCTTCGCGACTCTCGTGCCTCCGGACCAGCAACAGCTCGGCGAGTTGATCAATAGCAGGGGCGGTCCGGACGCGGTGATGAAAGAGAACGACGTACTGACAGCGCTTGCCAAGTACAAGCCGTCGTCTGAAGTTGGGAGCGCGAAGCGGGCAGACGCTCATGCAGACTTGCGTTCCAACAAAGATCCCGAAGGAAGCCTGAAGGAGCTGAAGGAGGAACTGTTCGAGAGCGCGGATGTCGCGATGCAAAAGAATCTGGAGACGTTCGAGCGGAAGTTCGACGTGCAGCGGAAGAAGATCATCGAGGAGATGCAAGGGATTGTCCGCCACGAGGGCGATCGTGTCATTGACTCTGTGCTCTCGGGGCCGCATGACAAGATCAGGGACACGGTGAGCGAGAGGTGCTAATTGACTTGATGTTCGCTGACGGGTTCGACATGTAGGATATCCATGAGCTGTGGAAGGACATGGTGAGTGGCTTGTCTCACTAGCGCGCTCACACTATACCGATTTGACCCCGTGGGTAGCGCTGGCGAGGACATGCCAAGGCTCGTCACTTCGTGCTCGCGCTTCGCGACTATTACTCCTCGGAATTTGTCTCGACATCTGGAGTTTCTGGACCCGTTCCTCGCGTGATTGCTGAAGACCAGTGGGCGTTGAAGTACCTCGACGTCGAGTACATCTCGGCTCTGATAGAGGCTTTCGACGAAGACGCTTCAGGATTCATCACCATCTCGGAGGTCAACCAATTCACGACCTCCCGCCCGCAGGGATGGAGGTAGGTTGCTATATGCTTGCGGACTCAGATCGTTGTACTCAGCTGTTCGTTGTTAGCGTCGTCCACTGGCTCGCTTACTGGGCACAAGGTAGCTGAACGACTGAACGAAATTCACAATGGCTGACCCAATTGATGTGTCCACAGGTTGGCAGATGTCGTGTACGTACTACATCGTCAAGATAACCAACTGCTTTGCCGAGATATTTGCTCTCGAGCCTCACGTTCGCGCCGAGAACCACACCTTCGTCGCGGAATACCTCATGAATGTCTGGAGGCCAGTCACGACCCTTTCCGCGTCAATGTCCACCTTCGCCGTAGAAGACGAACTTTGGTCTCGCTTCGAAAGCTATGTCTTGGCTGAGGAGAAGCGGCTGGACGATGCCCTCAAAGATGTGCACTACTACATTGATGCCGTCGAAACGCTGTACCTCATCACCGGGCCTGGAAGGATCGAACAGGTAAGCCAAAGTGTCTGCCCCTGCAGAAGCCATGGATACTGACGTCGTGCGCGATGGAAGTTCATATTTCCACTTCTTTACCTTCTAGTCCGCCGGCACTTAGATGTCATGCGGCTCTGTTATCGCCGAGTCGTGATAAACCGTGGCGAACTCTGGTATGCTGCAGGTGGTATTTACTACATCATGGACATGGTAATGGCCCGCGTGGGCTATCTTGAATGTACGTCTGGAAGGGTACCCATAATTGCGGGGTAAAGACTGACTGCCGGCTGCAGCGTTGTTCAAACAACGAAACCTCGATCCAGATAAACAATTCAAGACATTCGCATATGGGCTGGTGATTCCGTCTTGTCGCACAACCGAGGGAGTAGAAGCTGACGTCCGATGCGACAGTACAACTACATACGTGACCAAGATCAATTCTGGTCGCTCAAGTCGCTCATGAATGGCTCATTCACTACGGCAGACTTCCGGCCCGACGAGGTGGAGAAAGATCTTCCTGAGCCTGGCGATGTCTTGAGCTACCCTACCCCGATGGAGGGTCTGTTCAGTCGACCGGAGGAGATTCTAACTGAGAGCGACCTGGAAGTGTCTGGCCCTCTCAAAGTGATGTAGGTGAATCCCGCCTGTGCACGCATCTACGCTCACAGCGACTCATTTTTTGAAGTCTCGGCCGATGGTACGGTTTCTTCGGGGAGGGCGACGCTTGGCCCGGCTACCCTATGGTCACTTTCTTCTTCCATGCCTCCGAAGACGCATCCGTGGCCAAGGCTAGATCAATCACCGCTGGTGGCGTCTCGTTTGCAATCGTTGGACAACATGCACTGAAGGACGACGGCACCGTGGAGTACAGTTTCTCCCAGACGTTTAGCGGCGGATACGAGCCCCGGCACCTGAAGGCCCGCTTGAGCGATGATGGTCAATCGCTATTTGGCCTTTGGGGGAACAAAGAAGACGATCTGAAGGACGAGTTCTATCTTACCCGACTCCCGCCGGAACTCTTGACCGCTCGGCCTTCTCCCAGAGAGTTCCGGGAGAACAAGATTCAAGCGCTGTGGCGATATGCGATTGACGCGACCCGCGAGCAGATTCGTCGGAAGAGTACGAGCCTGTCGTGGATACGCATCAAGGAGTACTTGGCGCGACGGAACAAGTACCTTACACTGATAGCGCGAGAGGAGGATCAAGGCTTGAACCCGGACGAGTATAAGGAGCTTGCGATCCTCGACCATGGGTTCACGTATGACGAAGCTTGCTGCTGTTTTGTCCTGCTGGAGATGCGAAACCGGGCTGGCGACAAAGTGTGAGTCTTGTCAGGGCGCCTATGCTGTTTCCCATCAACCTCGGCTAACATGAGCGCGTGTAGACCAAACTTTGGCTGCAACGTCTGTGCCCAGGAAATTGAGGGTGTCCGATACACCTGCCTCCCCTGCAGTCTCGCGCAAAATACCTCAGTCGACTTTTGCGACAAACCAGGCTGCAGGGACGCGACGCTTGACATCGATGGCTCTACGCACTTGCCGTCGCACCACATGATCAAAGTCCGCACGTTCCTGTTCTACGACCGCGACACCCCAAAACTTTTCGGGAACGCTACGAGAGTCATTGCTGACCTCACGGAGCAAGCCAAGAAGATGGGCACGCGTCCGAAGCTACCAGCAGCCGATGCTCGCAACGACCAAGGCCAGGACGGCGATACAGGGCTTGTCGATGGTGCTAGTGGTGCTCTTCAGGCCAAAGACAGTGTAGATGCCGAAACCCCGGTTACTTCGCCTATCGACATCAAGAAGGACGAACCCGAGACTCGCGGACGAGCGACGGCGGCCTCTGCGAACAAGGTCATCGGCGTCAGGCCAACGTGCGTATCATGTTCGGCGAAGATGGAGCCCCCTTTCTTTGTCTGCGTCGATTGCATCGGTGAGTCGATGTACGCTTCTTTTGGTTACGAACGAAGCGCCACTCACAATCTTGGCGACGTCGTCTAGAGAGTATCTATATCTGCACGGATTGCGACGAGCAGCTCGGCGGTCTCTCTATCGGTGCACATACGCCTTCACATTCCCTGCTCAGGTACTCGCGCTCCAGCGAGACAAACCGAGCCGCAGGCCCCTCCGAAGAGCGACTTCGTGCGCTGGAGTCGAAGGTGGCCTCTTTCTCTGGGCAGTTCACAGCACTAAACGAGAGAATGCACAGAATGGAGGGGCTGCTGGAAAGCTTGTTGTCCCGACTCGTACCTGAGGTGTCCGTAGGGTAACTGGCGACGCCCTAGACGTTATGGAACCATCTGGACGTAGTTCGTTTTGACTTGGGCTAGTCTGCTAGGTTCTCCGTCAAGTAGAGTGTCGAACGATGGCCGATAGTTCTCTCTAGTGCTAGACTAGCCGATATGAGTGATGCGGTACTCGCGCAAGTACGCAAGGCTCTGCGGGTTCTAGCCACCTAACGACTCCATGACTTTAAGCGCAATACAACGATGTTGTATTTTTCCGCGTGTCTTCCTGCTTGCTTGCGATAACCGGAGGTGTACGTGGAATTTATCGCTGGCTGAACTCAAATCTACATTGGATTGCGACTCCTGCTACCCCGTCCGGTCATCTTAGGACTAAACATGTACTGGCCAGATATCGAGCTACTCTAGGTACTTCATCAATGTACCTACAGGAGACGCAGTATGGTCGTGGCAGACTTCCTGGCAAGGATCCCATACGCGTTCTAGTTTTTGCTCGTTCGGTTCTGTCAAATGCCGCATCCTGCTTCGATAACATATATGACATAAACACGATGGAGAGGGGCACGATACAATGTTACAACAACAGGCAAGACAGAGACACACAGCCGTACGGACTCATAACGGAGAGGAAGACAACGGATGCACGAACGGATGGATGGATGGGCGGATGGGTGGATGAAGGGATGGGTGGATGGATGATGCAGCGGACGATCATGGTCAAGTCACAACAATCAAATACGTATGTAGTACACGAGGGCTCCTCTCCCCGCCCTCTCCTCCATCTCCTCCTCCTTCCTGCCACTTCCGAAAAAGACATAGAGAATGAACGATGGATCATGATGAATGATGAACAAAGACGACGAGCGAATAATAAATCAGCGGAGAACGGGAAACAAAGAGCGCGACAAGAAACGACAGGCGGGCAACGCGCCGCCGCGCGCCCGGGGCCGGGGCCGGAATCAGCGAGCAAGCGAACGCGTGGGTGCATATGCGAATCGTTCATGTGGATGAGATGAGATGCGGTGCGATGGGCTCGACCAGGGCGAGGAGACGGACTCGGAACGGTCGGTCGAACGAATGAACGGTGGCAGTGCAGAGCACGCAGCAAGAAAGGACAGGAACAGCAGGCCAAGCGAGCGAGTCCGCGCGACAGTCGACGTCGGCGGGTACTCGTGCAACTGCAACCACACGTGAGGTAGCGGGGCAGCGGGGCAGCGAATTCAAGGGATGAGGGGACGGTCCGGATATAGGGAGAGGCACCAATCTCAGGGATGCAGAACCAGACGGCAGACACAGGTCCAAGAAAATCAGGGCCCTTCCGAGCGTCCGCGCGTTCAACAAGCCTTCAAGCCAGGAAACCTTCAAGCCTTCGGGGTCGGGGCACGCGCACGCTCAGCTCTTCCCCTTGAGGGTCTGCACAAACCCCT
>JAPEVG010000278.1:0-47396 GCA_029747595.1 Trametes cubensis | reverse complement strand
CGACCCCCCTCGTCGAGTCTCCCCTCATCCCCAGACCCTCTCCGTCCTCCCCTGCTTGTGCGCCCCGAGCCACATCTGCCTCTCACACATTCTACCTCACATCTACCCTTCCTCCACCTCCACACTCTACTCTACCATGGCCCCCCGCCGCGCTCCCAGGACTTCGAAGCGGGCTACTGCCCAGAAGGCTAAGCAGTTCCTTATGGGACAGCACCTCGTTCACAAGGCCGATCCTGTAAGTAACTTCTCTTGTGTCTGTGGAACTGAGCCTAACCGCTGCGCCTCACCTTGCAGAGACTTACGTGTGACATCTGCGGTGCCAAGATGGACCGCGACTTGAAGCGGCACATGCTTAAGCATCAGAAGGAAGAGTGAGTGGCTATCATGCACTAGCAGAAGCTCGACGATTAACCACACTCTCGCGCAGCCGCATCAAGTGCACCTATGAAGGCTGCAATGCGACCTTCAGCCAGAAGTCTAACTTGAAGACGCACCTCAACGTGCAGTGAGTACCCGCTTTCACTTCCTCGCCTCCACGCCGTACCAACCCTGTTTCTCCTCAACCAGCACCGGCAACCGGATGCACACCTGCACGGAGAGTTGGATCGACGAGCACGGCCGTATTCGCCCCTGCCCGGCGACCTTCAAGGACCCGTCGATGCTCACTCGCCACCGCAAGACGAGGCACGGTGCCATCTCCCGTGGCAAGGGCCACAAGATGGCGCCGGGTTCACCGAAGTTCATGCTGGCGGCGGACCTGGAGATCGAGGCGCAAGCTTACAAGCTTGCAATGGAGAAGGGCATCAACTTGGACGTCGCGCGCGGTCAGGTGTTGGACGCCATGGAGGATGCTGAGGCCGAGGATGACACCAAGGCCGAGGATGCTGAGGCTAGCGAGGCTGCTGAGGCACTCGCGGCCGCCCAGGCGATCGACTTTGCGGCTGCTTGCTTCCCGAACTCGTCGCCCGTTCTGTCCGCCGACTCCATGTCCTCTCCGACGTCGTCTAACATCTCCTACTCTTCTTCCGACGACATCTTCTCCGTCGACTTCTTGTCCTCCTTCACCGCGCCGTCGTCCTCTTCGGAGTACAACCCCGCGAGCGCCCTCCCAGAGTCCTCGTACTGCGACTTCAGCATGTCTCTTCCGGCATCAGATCTCCAACAGGCCATTGCCGAGCAGGCGCAAGTGCAGAACTTCGTCGACGTCGTCGGCGAGACGAACATGCTCCTCCCGAGCCAGCTCCCCACCCAGTTCTTCGAGAANCCCCCTGCCAGTCCTCGACCCCTCCGCCGTGCCCCAAGCGTGGTACGCGNCCCCAGCAGTACCAGGACCCCGCTGGCGTTCAACCAGCCCTTCTANCCCCGAGGCGGGCATGATGAACACGGATGCGTTCGCCGGGATGAACATGTCGATGGGCTTGGGTCTCGACATGGGCCTCGCCCCGCAGCCCGAGTCAAACATGTTCTCCTTTGACCTTCCCCAGGTGCCCGCCCAACAAACCCAACAACAACAGCTGCTCGAGTCCGTCGCGCCGTGGGGCACGTTCTACTTCGACTCGTCAAAGTCGTCGGCGTCGTCTGTTGCGTCTACGCCTCCGCCGAAGGACGAGGACGTGTTCGATGAACTTTTCCAGCGCTTCTACCCGTGAATGCGATGTCCTCTTTCTCCCTCTCTCCTGCCTCCTCTTTCTCCCATCTCCGCATCACATCTCTCCGCTTGCAATTCGCCCCATCCCCTCTCCATCTCACCTCTTGCGCATTGTGCATCGCATCAGCCTCGCTCACATTATTACCCCCACATTCTCCTGCACGTCCCCGCATTTTCGCATTCTCCGCATTCTCCCCGCATATTCCCTCCCGCATCATCTCATTTCTCACTTCTCATCTCATCTCATCTTTCGGACTTGGGCATTCGCATACCATATCTCATTTCTGTATACCCGGCTTCTGTACATATTCCCAGCTTATCTTCCGAGTTGGCCGGTCGGGACTGTTCTCATAGAGCCAAGAGCTTGTTGTTTGTTGTGCTTCGGTTGGATGTATTAGCGTAGATCATAGTCCTGTTGCTTGCACCGTTTGTATAATGCATGGGCCGCTGTGCCTCTGGTCTCTGTCAAACCCCTGCGTGCTTGGGACATTGAGTACTAGTGGAAACTTTGAGCAACATTCGAGTTATGCCAAAGCTGCATGTATTGAGTAACGCTGGGGCCAAAAGAGCCCAAGCGCCTTGGACCCTGCGGATCCTTGTGGCGTAGCCGCAGCGTCGGCTATAGCCGAGTGGTTCACATACGTCGTCCAACAGTCTCCCACAACTTGTCCTCAACTTGCACTGCATCCGTCACTAGACTTATCCCTCTTACTCGCGGAAGTGTTTGGATATCAGAACACCCGAACTACTTTCCAACGGCTCGGACACTGGCAGCACAGTACTTGCTATTTCGTTGCTTGATGTCTTCACCTTTCGGTGGCATTACGCCAGCCGACGAATTAGGTGAAAAGTAAGGTTGTTCCACGAGACGTCCTCATGATCTTCGCCGATGGATCGCGCACTCTTCTCCCCCGACGGACCGCGGCCTGACCTTGCCAGGTGCATCTATACGGCCCGCTACCTGGTGTCCGGGTGGCTCAGGTGATAGCCTGAGGTACGTCGGACCATGGGTATTTGCCTTCTATTATACCGAAGCGAGTAGCTAMTGTATACCRCAGGAGGCGATGTGATATCATGCCATACCACAACTTGTTCGAGAGACGGCATCTTCGCTAGCGGGTGCCCCTCGTGGYGRCGCAGCTGTGCCAGCAAAATGACTTTGGAGACGCCTCATGATCAARCAGCGCCATCTGTCGTACCAGTTCRGTCTCGGCGAATCYACAGCAAGAAGCGCATATTCCAYGCGGTTCCGAGGTACAGAAGCCTGGATATCGCTCCGTTGRMGATATATATCGCAACRKMMCCTTCRCGTTGACGGGGAAAGTGCGTTGCGTCAGGCCCTCTAGGATCACAGCCATGCGTGCTCTGCATCTTTCTGCGCTRGCCTTYTTGCTGGYGCCTGCATATTTCTGCGTTGCGCAATCTTCAGGCACTCTCGGATTGCAGGATGGCTTTCTCAGCTTCGACACGCCTTCGTTCAGCGTKCAGCTTGTCAAGGACTCGCAGACTCTGTACTCCTTGRCGACRAAGGGCAACGCCTCTGCGTTTGACTTCATACCGTCAGACGTCATGTCTCAACGCCAGGCGAACGGGAACTACCACCTCGGAGACCTAACCTTTCGTGCTAGRGTTGTCSGCTCATCGGCATGGACRAGCGGAGATACCTCAGCCAAACGTCAGGTCGTGACCGCCCTCAACGTGACTGGTAGCACGTTAGCMGCCGCTGACCTAACCCCGACTTTACCCAATGGGACGCTGCTCAGCATTACTCGCCGATGGGTCCTAAGCGATGGCGACCTGCAACTCCTCTTCGACGTCAAGAACTCGCARCAGCAAGCTGTGGAGATTGGGGCTATAGGTGCACCACTCGAATTCAACAATGTAAGGCTGTAGTAGGACGCACGAGACACCTKACTCAGTGCNATYTGCACTAGATCTTTACGGGCCGTACYGCCGCTCAAACAAACGAGYTATGCAGCCTCTTCGATCCTTACATTGGACAGGATGCTGGCTACGTTCAGGTGACGCCCCTCCTCGGGACGCTTCCTCCGCTTCTCGTGCTTCCTGTCGGCAAATCGCCTTTGGAAGGCTGGCGCTTCCTCCCGGAGGATACGTCAACGTCTTTGGGATACCAGTCGCAGACTTTCGAGGGCCTGTACGAGTGGCAGTTTCACACCCTCGCATACGCGGAAAACGARTGGAAGAAYGTCACGCCGTGGAACGCTCCTTCYTCTGCCATCTTACAACCAGGAGARACCCGGACATACGGCCTGCGTTTCGTCTTGGCTCCCTCTATCAGAGAGATTGAGAGCGAGCTTGTAGCCGCCAAGCGTCCKGTCGCTGTCGGCATCCCCGGTTACATCCTCCCTTCCGACCAGCCTGGCAAGCTCTTCCTCAACTTCCCGTCTCCTGTGAAGTCGCTCTCCGTTAGTCCTGCRGGCGCGCTCTYGTGGGCGAAAAATTCYGACGCCAAGACGCAAGAGTGGACCGGCTACACCATCACCGGCCACGCGTGGGGACGTTCCCGCCTCACGATCACGTACGCGGACGGCACCGTGCAGACCGTGCACTACTACGTGACGAAGCCCGCGGTTGAGGTYCTCKCTGACCTGGGCACGTTCTTGACGACCGAGTCGTGGTTCGACGACCCTACAGACCCGTTCGGCCGGTCGCCCTCGGTGATYAGYTATGACCGTGAAGTCAACGCGGTGGTGAGAGACGATCCGCGCGCGTGGATTCCGGGCTTGAGCGATGAGGCTGGGGCGGGSTCGTGGCTYGCAGCTTCGGTGAAGCAGTTCGCTCAACCCAGCGCGGCGGAGGTTGCCAAGATGGAGGARTTCATCAACGAAACRCTKTGGGGTTCRATYCAGAATGCCGATGGTGTGTCTKAYKWTCKYACAGGCYCACGTTTGACTRTACTRATTACATCGACYCAGGTACTGTGAAGAAGGTACAGTATGCTTCTAGGYRTRATTGRYKGTAKAYTMGCCTGCTCACCAARTCCACAGTCRGTGTACTTCTATCAGCCCAACCTTGTCCCGGMKTATGACTACCCTTCRTCYATCTTCTGGGGCAACTGGTGGTCGTGGAATCARGCGGCCTCATWCGCYACRGACAGAGCGTACGACTACGTYCACGTTATCGCCGCCTACTGGTCCCTCTATCGTGTCGCGCGCAATTATCCAGACCTCGCGCAGGCGCATACATGGGAGTGGTATCTCAATCAAGCCGTGCTGACGGTYGCGACGATGACRGRYGGGAGAGTGGGATACGCTGACGATGGYYTRATGGARGAGACCGTGATTCGYTAYCTGCTCGATGATYTGAAGAGAGAGGGCTTGACTGCGAACGCGACGCTCRTYGAGAGCAGGATGCGCGCTCGGGAAACTATYTGGGCAGGAGAACGCTATCCGTAAGTGCTATCRTTGTCTTGAATMTACTCRTACTCATCTGTGTGGTAGGTTTGGCTCCGAGATGGCGTGGGACTCGACAGGGCAAGAGGGCGTATACGCGTGGGCGACCTATTTCAACGATACAACAACCGCRATCAAYGCRCTGAACTCCATCCTCGCSTATCAACCCACTGTACCGCACTGGGGTTACAACGGAAACGCACGTCGCTACTGGTCGGTATCCATTATCTCGCCWCGYCATATTCACACCCTCCAATTCTCCTAACATCCACTTTGCAGGGACAATGTCTATGGCGGAAAACTGCAGCGCATCGAGCGGCAGATCCACCACTACGGCAGCGGCCTGAACGCCATCCCGCTCATCTCCCAATTCCGCGCCACGCCGACCGACGACTACCTCCTCCGCGTCGGCTTCGCGGGGCTCAGCGGCCCGCTCTCCAACGTCGACCAGGGCGGGTTCGCGTCCGCGTCCTTCCACTCRTTCGCGGACACSCTCAAGTGGGACGGCTACTCGGGCGACTACGGCCCGAACTTCGTYGGCCATGCGCTCGAGATGGGCACGTACGTCGTCGACCACCCCGACTTTGGCTGGCAGGCGTTCGGCGGGGACGTCGTCGCGACCGCGCCAACGGTCAGGGTGCGCACGCTGGACTCGTTGCGCCGAAGGGTGTTCATCGCGCCGCTCGGTGCATGGCTCAGTCTGGACGCGGGTGCGTTCGAGGAGGTGGATTTGGACACCGAGAAGGAGACAGTAACACTRACCATYGYWCCTKCTGCACCYGGKRTCTCGAGCGCAGCGTCCGCYCCTGTTGCACGTTTGGTGGTTACCAACACTGCTAACAACGGYCTAGGGGTGCTYAAGCCATCGGTAAACCTCACTCAGGATGCCGGCGCGTGGGTGATTCCTTTCAAKAACGGTGTAGCTTCCGTCACACTCGTGTTGTAGTACAACAGTGTATATTCACCAAGAAATGCTCGTCAACTCGGTATATGWTTCTACAAGATCTTCTAAATCTACCCTCGACATTGAATACGCCGCGCCACCAACCAACACTGAAGAATATCTGTTCAACTGCCGCTCAAGCAGACATCGAGTACACCTTCCACACGCGCTCCGATACGACGCTCTTCGGGCAGTGCCGGCCAGTCCAGAGGTGGAATTGATGGAATCCCTGCTCAAGGAGAACCTCGACGCCCATAACCGTACACCAGTTTTTGCCGACATTCGTCGCCAGCGCAAGGAGTGGCGTCTCCGCAGGCTTGTAAGCCATGTCGATGACAACGCCTCCCGCGGGCGCAGCGAAGAGGCTGCGAGGGAGGTAGAGGGCGTCGGTCGCAGAAGAGTCGAGCGTCGTCGCGGACGCGGGGACGGTCGAGATGATKACGGTGGGTGCGGGACCGTCGTTYGGCCACACGCCGAGTTCGTCGACGAGCTTGATCTGGACCTCAGGGAAGGCCGCGACGAGCGTTTCGGCGCTGGCTCTTGTGCGGTTGAAGAGGTAGATGGTCTTCGTGCCCAGCTTCCACAACGCGTAAATGGCTGCGCGAGACGTTCCGCCTGCACCGATGATAAGGGCAGCCTCGGGCTTGAGGACAGTCTGCGGGAGAGAGCGCCTGATACTGTGCAGAATTCCGCGCCAGTCCGTGTTCTCTCCGTAGAGCAGGAGTGAACCGTCTTCTCGCTTTTGAGGAATCACAGTGTTGACTGCGCCAATGGCTTCAGCGTCCTCGGAGAGGGCATCGAGAAGGGGCATTATGTCTCTCTTGAAGGGAATAGTAACAGACGCGCCGCCGAAGTCGGGAGAGGTAATAGCTGCCTTAATCTCCTCTCCCACCGTCGTGGTCTCCATGAGCTCGTATCTGTGAGGAAGGCCGAGCGCTTCGAAGGCCGTGTTATGCAGCGTCGGGGACATCGAGTGCGCGATCGGCGTCCCGAAGAGGTAGAACTTCTTCGCAGGGAGCTGGCCCAACAGATGGAGTGCAGTCTGGATCTGCGCAAACGAGAGCTGGCCGGGCGCCGCCTTGGAAGGCAAGAGCGGATGCGTGACCGGGCTGAACGTCGAGTTCAAGATGCGCGACATCTGGCCCTCGACGCCCATGTTGATCGCGATGACGGGCTTCGCGTCCGGCGCGGCCTGCACGCGCTGCACGAAGCGGTGGAGCGCGAAGTTGTCCTCGAGCTCGTTCGCCTTGCCGACGAGCTTGACGATGTCGCCGAGGCCGTGCGCGAGGCGGTACTTGGCCTCGACGGGCTTCCCGTCCCAGTGCATGTTCCCGCTCCAGTCGTGCCAGGACGCGATGAGCTGCGAGTGGCCCTTGCGCGCGAGCAGGTCTTGGATGTTCTTCTCCGTCCAGGAGATCTCGACGTCGATGTACTCGACGCCGAGGCGGACGGCGGTGAAGAAAAGCTCGAACGCCTCNTTTTTCTGCGTGGTCTGGGAACTTGCCGCCCTGGGAGACCGTACGGACAGTGAAGATCAGAGGGAGCGCCGTCTTGTGCCTCAACGCGACGATTTGTTCCGTGACGTAGGACGTGGGCGGGATGTAGGGCCCAATCTTGTCAAAGTCCTTCGGGGACCGGAGGAGATCGACGCGCAGCTCAATTGCGTCGACGCCAGCCGTCATCTCTTGGATATGCGGCAGCGCGGGCGTGATGTCCGGGTAGGTCAGACAGAGGAAGTACGATCGCCTACCCTTGGCCAGGTTTGGCGCGAGGTTGGGCTTCTGGCCAGTAATGTGGCTGAAGAACCGCGAGACCTCGTCCCTGACGCTCATGAGCGTCGGCACGGTCTTTGTGTCGTCCTCGGCGAGACCACCAGTGGAGCTGAGTACGCCGGTGTAGTTCACGAACTCGTAACTGCAGCACTCGGCGAACCAGGGCTGACGACGCTTGAAGACCTCGATGATGGGCTCGCCATATGCAGGGCGGGCGGTCTCTTCTCCCAGGTAATTGATGACGTCGTCGATCTCCCGAACGATGTGGACGACAGGGCCCTTTTGAGTGTACGCCTTCAGGATGTCTCGAGCCTTAGGCGTCTCAACGATGCCTCCGCCAAGACTGATGACATGCCCGCGCGAGTGCTGGGAGAGCAGCTCTTGCAGAATCTCGGTCTCGGCGTCGCGGAATGCAGGCCAGCCGTTCTTCTGGACAAACTCGCGCACGCCGGTCTGGTGTTTTTCCTCGAATACGGCGTCGGCGTCGACAAATTGCCAGCCTAGTGTGTTCGCGGCGAGCTCTCCGATGAAGGTCTTGCCAGAACCGCGCATGCCGATGAGTACGACGGAAGCCTGGGATGCTTCCTCAGTGGGGCGGCTGGCAGAAGCGATGTCATGCACAGAGGCAAGCTCGACGCCCTCGACCTCGAGGCCGATCTGCAAGTTTTGTCAGTACTTGTGGTGCATATTTCGGGTTATGAAGGTGTATACCTTGTTCTCGAGATCGTCCCACCAGTTGGGCCAGGTCTTCTCGACACAACGCTTCTCCTCAATGATCGTGTCCTTGATCACGCTACCCAAAACGCTGAAAGCCATCGCCACGCGGTGATCATCGTAGCAGTGCACGCTAACGCCCTGCTTCAGCTCCGAGATAGGCCTGCCGTACACCTCGAGGCCGTCGTCCAGCTCGGAAGTCTCCACACCAAACTTGGCTAGACAAACAATGAGATATATACGCAAACAATAGATACGCGAGCTGACGTACCGAGCTCGTCGATCATGGCCTTGATACGGTTGCACTCCTTGACGCGCTGGTTCGCGATCCCTATGATGCGCGTCGTCGTCGGCCTGCTCCCGTCCTGCAGCGTCCTCTCAGGTAGGGGCGGCTGCGTCGCGACCGCCGCGAGCACCGACGCCGTCAAGAACGCGTCCGTCATCGGCTCCATATCGACCAAGCCGAGCGCCCTCAACTGGCCAACCGGCGGGCCCGTCACAGTCGTTTCCGTCGCAGTTTGGACGACGGTGCAGCCCATCGGCTCGAGGACCTCGCGCGCAAAACGCGCGTCGCCCTGCAGGGACGCAGACCCGATGTTCGTGATTGTGCACGTCGTGCCCGTGATCGCAGCGATCGCGAGCGGGTACGTCGCGCTGCTCGCGTCCGACTCGATGTGGTACTCGGCCGGGTTGCGGTACGTGCCCTTCGGGATGCGGTACACGTCGCGCGGGCGGCCCGTCTCTGGGTCCGTCTCGCGCTCGACGGCGATCCCGAACGTCTGCATCATCGCGATCGTCATGTCGATGTAGGGCTGCGAGATGACTTGCCCGCCCGTGAGCTCGAGCGTGACGGGCTCCGCGGCGTATGGCGCGCAGAGCAGGATGGAGGAGACGTATTGGCTAGACACACTTGCGGCGAGCTGGATGCGCGCGCCCTTGAGGCCGGCAGGCGCGATAGAGAGCGGGAGGCAGCCTTGGCTCTCGAGGTAGTCGATGCTGCTGCCGTTAGCGCGAAGAGCGTCAACGAGGGGGCCAATGGGGCGCTGTTTCATGCGTGCATTGCCAGTAATGACAGTACGCTGGTCTTCACGCTGTGCCTGGACGAGCGTGCACACCGTGGTGAGGAAGCGTGCAGCAGTGCCCGCATTCCCGAGGTAGATCTCCTTGCCTTCTCGAGGGACCGAGAGCGCCCCANGCACCGCCGGAGACGACGAGCGTCTNCCCCGCCGTCTTNCCCAGTCAAACTTGGCGCCCTGGAGCTCGACGAGCGCGTTCATCATAACTTGTGTGTCGTCGGAGTGTAGCAGATTCTTGAGCCGGCAGGTACCTGTGCCGAGTGCGGCGAGAAGGAGGGCGCGGTTCGAGATGCTCTTGCTGCCCGGCGTCGCCATCCGGATCGGGCTCTTGCTTGGGATGCCGGGGACAACCTTGGCTGCCTCCGAGAGGGTCTTCGCGATAACCTTGTCCGCGACGACGGTCGCTTTAGGCTCGTACGTCGCTCCAATACGCGAGAGGATGACGATCTTCTTCTGTGGGCCGCTGTTCTTCTTGTCGATCTTCATGATGTCGAGGAGCTTGGACACAGAGAGCGACCTCGCGGCAGGGAGGCTAGTGATCCTGGGGTCGGACAACGACACTGGAAGATTGTATGCCTTGAGACAACGCGTCAGGCGGCCAACGGCGACTTGGCTGAGCACCCCGAGTTGACGCGCAACCTCTGCTTCGAGGATCATACCGACCGCGACGCACTCGCCGTGGAGCATGGCGGGCGTCAGGATGGCCTCAATCGCATGGCCTATGGTGTGCCCGAAATTGACGAGGTTGCGCAGGCCGGTTTCGCGCTCGTCAATAGTGACGATGTGTGCCTTGACGCCGATCGAGCCAGCAATGACGGAAAGCAAAAGCTGCTGTGCGGGCGAGCGCGTCGCTTCTGTGCGACCCGCGAAGTTGACGGAGGGCGTTTGGATCGCGGCGAAGATTTCGGCGGCGCGCGACTCGAGCGCGGCAAACTCGGTTTCGTTCCAGATGGCTGCTGTCTGCACGCGCGTTAGTGACACTGCCTTGAGATCGGGAATGGTACTCAAGGTGGGTTGTATCGAAGCTATGCGCGGAAGTACCGAGCGCGACACCCCGGTATAACGGAGGTATTGAAGGGCAGTCTGTCGAAAGCGCCAAAATGGATGATATTGTGAAACTAACCTTGATAACCTCAGCCATTCCATTGGAGAACTCCCGCGCGGGTAGCGTCTCAAGGAAAGCGGCGTCAATGAAGATGTACTCAGGCTGCCAAAAGGCACCGATGAGATTCTTGCCGTGGGGAGTGTCGATTGCGGTCTTCCCACCGACGCTGGAGTCAACCATCGCGAGGAGGGTAGTCGGAATCTGGACGAAGCGCACACCGCGCATGCTGCTTTGCGTGAAGAACTGAATGTGGTAGCCGCCGAGGTAGGACTTACAAGGTGGCTGCGACGAAGCCTACCAAGTCGCCAATGACGCCGCCGCCGAGGGCGAGGATGACGGTATCGCGGGTACATTTGTTGAGGAGGAGATAGTCCTCGATCTCAGCTTTGCCCTCACGGCTCTTGCTGGTCTCTCCGGGCGCGATCACATAGGGAAGGAACCTTGCATTGCCCTTGCGCGAGTCGAACTCGGCTTGAAAGGCAGATAGGTGCAAGTTTCCGACGTTGGTGTCTGTGACGAGGACATAAGTCGAGGATGGGAGAGTGTCGATGACGGTTTGGACGATGTAGGGAATGAGGTGAAAGCCACAGTGGATGGAGTCTTTGCCGAGGATGGAGACCTTGCGGACGTCGACGTCGGCCATTTTGACGACGCAACCTGGGTGTATGCGCCCAGGGGTGTCTGTGCAACTGTGTTTAAATGCGTGCTATTGCTCGGAAGGGAGTATGGAGAGGACGTACTGGACGATGGGAGAGCACTGAGGAGAGATGAGATCGAGCGCAAGTCCGAGGATGACTCCGGTCCGAGCCTCACGGAGATCTGAAAGATTTCGAATAAACGCGGGAATATTGCGCAGATAAGCCTAAAATAAATAAATTGCTCGGAAAGTCTCGGGCTGGAGTGGAGGGCGTTGGCGGTGAGAGTGACCGCGCAGAATTTCATCATCGTCTTCGTCCTCGACGTCCTCAGTCCTTCTTTCCTCCACCCTCGACGCGCAGGTGTCGCCCTCTGTCCGCAAAACGGCCATGCAAGCTTCACGACGTCCGTCTCACGCCATCTCTTTCCCTAGGAATCCTCTCGGAGGCTGATCCCACCTCTTTTCCAGTTCTCGGCCGAAGCCTGGTCAAGCCTCGGCCATCCGTCCTTCCGCGCTCCCACCTCGCAAGGAGATGGTTGTCCACGGGGCCAGAGGGCGCATCTGCGGTATGTCAATCCTCTCAGCCTCGGCCCCCTCGCTTGTYCTCCCTCTCATACATATATTCCTGTGCTGCCGCAGCCGCCCCCGCCCAGGCCATCATTTTGGAAGCGTTTCCTTCAAGTTACTGGCAGCGTCACTCTCGTCACCGTAGCCACCGGCGGCGCGCTCTATTATGTCGCACAGAAGGATCGCACTCCTGGCCCTCAGCTCCCTCATGACCCTACCAAGAAGACTCTCGTCATCCTCGGAAGTGGTTGGGGCGCGACGAGTCTCTTGAACTCCCTAGACACGGTAGATTACAACGTGGTACGTAGTTTCTCATCTCGCCGCAACGTTTAAGCAAGGCATAACTCCGGCCACAGATCGTAATTAGCCCCAAGAACTATTTCCTCTTCACGCCTTTGCTTCCCAGTGTCGCAGTGGGCACCTTGAGCCCGCGCTCGATCCTGCAACGTGAGCTTGATTGGTTTCCTCTCTCTTCCATCCCATTCTCACTCGAGGGATAGCCACACGTTACGTCACCCGTCATAAAAAGCGCCAGGTTACCGTAATTGAAGCATCCGCGACGGATGTCGATGTACGTGCCCAGATCGAATGTATTGCGATCTATAGCACTCACCATCTCGATTCAGCCTACCACCAAGACTGTCACCTTTGCCGGTAAGTAAACGCACATAAGCGAGTACCACTTTGTATGAGGCTCAGACAAAAGAACAGATACCTCCGAGATTCAGGGATTGGTCTCGACAACAACGATACCCTATGATTACTTGGTCTTCGCCGTCGGCGCGGAAGTTCAGACTTTCAACATCCCCGGTGTACGAGAACATGCATGCTTCATGAAGGAGCTCGAGGATGCCGAGAAGATGCAGCGTCGCTTCTTGGATTGTAAGTATCTCGCAAAAGCCCGTGTGACTCCCACTGAACCGCGGTCAGGCCTCGAATCCGCTGCATTCCCCGGCCAGAGCACCGAGGAAATCAAGAGGTTGCTCCACATGGTCGGTCGATCAACTGCTCCTGTAGACATGACACTGACCTGGTGTATCAGGTTGTCGTCGGTGGTGGCCCTACCGGTGTTGAGCTGAGGTCAGTCAGCACATCCCCTGACGTCGGATCCAATCACTGACATGCATGTAGTGGCGAACTCCATGACTTCCTTGAGCAGGACCTGCGGTCGTGGTACCCTGAGCTCGCGGAGCACGTGCGCATCTCCCTCGTCGAGGCGCTTCCCTCCGTGCTGCCCATGTTCAGCAAGCAACTGATCGACTACACCGAGTCGACGTTCAAGGAGGCGAAGATTGACATCCTGACCAAGACCATGGTAAAGGAAGTCCGCGATAAGAGCGTCGTCCTCCAGCTCCCGGACAAGAGCATCGCTGAGGTGCCCTGCGGTCTCGTCGTTTGGGCGGCGGTACGTATCACTACATACTCAGACAACGAAGCGCTTACTGACGAGAATGTATGACAGGGCAACACCCTCCGCAAGGTTACTCGCGATCTGATGGCCAAGTTCCCTGACGTCCAGACGAACAGGCGCGGTATCACTGTCGACGGTGCGCCACATTNCCCCCTGACACCCCGCCACGACTGCCAGAACTAACGCCCCATACAGAGTGTCTCCGTATGGTCGGTTCGAACGGCAGCATCTTCGCCATCGGTGACTGTACCGCAACGTCGTACGCGCCGACCGCGCAGGTCGCCTCGCAGGAGGGCGCGTACCTCGCACGTGTGCTCGCGCAGCTTGCGAAGAAGGACGAGGCGGAGGCGCGCCTCCGGGAGCTGCAGGCGCAGAGCGCGGACGCGCTGTCGCCCGAGGCGAAGGAGGAGCGCGAGCAGATCGAGAAGCGCCTCGCGAAGCTCGAGAAGGTCCGCCCGTTCAAGTACTCGCACCAGGGCTCGCTCGCGTACATTGGCTCGGACAAGGCGATCGCGGACCTGCCGTTCTTCAACGGAAACGTGAGTTNCCCCCTTCCCTCATTCTTACGCTAAGGGTTTGACGCTGACACTGTGGCTACTTAGCTTGCGACAGGTGGTGTGGCGACGTTCCTCTTCTGGCGGAGCGCGTACCTCAGCACGCTCTTCTCGATGCGCAACCGTATCCTCGTTGCGACCGACTGGCTCTACGTCAAGCTTTTCGGCCGGTGCGTTTTCCTTCATCTCCCTCTACACACGCGTTCGCTCGCTGACACTCGGACTCTGTGATAGTGACGTGAGCCGTGAATGAAGTAGTAGAACCGGCGCATTCCCTCCCTTCCCCGCGCTCTCCGCCTAACACAAAGCGTCCCCCTNCCCCCCGCTTCCACCACACTGCCGTCCATGATCACCGCCGTTCTCGCTCTTGGGCCATAGACTATATACAAATCGACTAGTTGAATAGACGTTTAGAGGTATCCGTAGTAGTTACTTGTCACCCTTACACATTGGCGTTGCAACCATACTGAGCTGTTCCCTGCCACATTGCACTGTGTGGTTACCGTCTGCGTCCAGCATACGTCATGGTTTGATTACAAGGTGTGTCGCTCCTGCAATCACGTTGAATAGCTTTCACGTGTGCGGTTGACTTGCAGAATTTTTGCGTGGCCAAATGCAATCCATGATACGACATCGCCTTCACTCGGCTACCGTATCCCGGCATGGTGCGTTATAGGAACTTCGAAGCTCTTTCCATGACGTAGCATGAGATCTTCACTGGACCATTGACATCTGTCGACTTTCTCTTGCTGACAGTGCCCAGCTTTGCTCGTTCTCATCAACTCCACCTCTGCGATGGCCGACCTTGCAGTCGGACACTCATGCAACCCAGGTACTCTAGTAGGGCACCCTTCCGGTCAAAGACCGAAACTCAACGTCGTTTCTGAAGGTGCGAATATGGGCACGGCGGCTCCCACGACAAGCTCAACGTTGAATGACCGACACGGCAGAAGATCTGCGCGCACGCTAGTAGCTCGCCTCAAAAACCTTCTTTATCGTCCCACGCGCTGTGCAATGCACACCACTGCTGGCAATGGCATTGACGAGAATAAACACGGTGTCGCAGGCCTAAGGGCAGCGCTGTTAATCAGGCCGCGGACAGGAATACGGTAGCCAACAATAACCCGGTCCACCAGCACGGTCTGGTGCGTAGACCAGACCTCGGCTCCTAGACCGTCGCAACAGCTCGTTCACACACTCTCACTCATTTGGTGTGGCAGAAGCTGGGAAAGGCGGCCGCTTTCTCAGGCGTGCGTGCGGAAGCTGAGCTTCAGCGACGGGGCTATCTGATTAGATACGGCGTGCGCAGCGAGGATCATCTGGTCTACTGCGGTGCTTCTCTGATTGAGGCATCCGACCAAGAACCTGGTTGACTGCACTTTCTATCTGCGAAGTCCACAATGCCGCCCGCTCGCCCGCCCGAACTGGCGGCCGCCAAAGGACTTCATTCGCAGCGTAGAATCGGCCCACTTGTCGAACATACGCACAGGTTTGCCAGTGACGTATCGCTGGCTGCTGGCAGGTGGGTAGACCATCTTTTAGATCAACTGTAGACTCATTCAATGTTCCTGAGTAGTTCACGATGGGACCATGGTGGCGGACAACGACCCTAGACGCGGTGCCCAGAAGCATGCTGCGCACTCTACGTCGCATGTGTCGCATGGAACTCGAAGCTCTGGCTCAAGAGCATGTAGGGCGTATGATTATCGCCGTCGCCGTCGACATGAAGCCGATTTCGATACCGCAAAGCTCGAACCGAAGGCCGCCAGAAGCCACCGGACCATCGTGCATATCGCATGAATCCGGAGTACCCCGATCCATACCCTACAGCAGCTTCTGTGGCAACGGACTCCCGATGCCGTACCGCACCGAGCCACCAAAATACGACATTAAGGCACGGCGGTCGATTCGACTGGTTCGCTGACGCCTGCCATGGCTAGTGGACGTCGACATTGACTGGACTTTGCATGTCAGCGGCGGCGCCCCTCAGGAGGGCACGTCTCGTACGCATGCTGTGGACAGTAGCGCCGCACTGTCTTCGGCGTTCGTTGCTGCGATGGGCAGCGCCCGGTTCCGTTCATCTGCTGGTCGGCGTGTTCGATGCAGTCGACTTCTGCTGCGGGATGAGCTTCAAGATGTAGCTCTTCTTCTACTTGCAGACTGAAATGCCATCTTGGAGATCATCATTACCGTCGAAGCACAGGTTCGCTTTCCGCCGCGATATTGATGCAACAGCCGCCCCCTGCCGCCTAGCGCTCATTGAAGGGGGAATATACAGCGGAGATGGTGAGCGACAGCTTGCACTGTGCAGAGGCCTAGGAATGGCTCGGAAGGCAGAAATCGCGGTCGGGATTTGCGTAGTAAGTGCTGCTGCACTCGTGGCGCGTTTTAAATGTACTTACTAATCGTACGTGCGCGTCGGGAGGAGGAAGAGGAAATACTCAATCCCGCGCTCTGGCTGCTGGCAGACCGAGTATTTGCCAGGATCCCCACATGCGATCGGGTGAGTGTTCACTTGCCGATGATTCTACGCCATCGTGCTTGGCGTCGCCGACGTCCCCGAAGCTACGCAGAGCGTTTGTCACGATGCCCGTGCTACTGGCTACTTAACCCCGGACGTGGAGATGGTACTGCTTCCTGGTGCTTCGTCGTCGCGCCATAACGCGGCGAAGAGGCGGAAGTCTAGAAGAAGGGCTCCTATCACTATCTGATAAGGCACATCATATCAGATAAGACAGCCGCGCTGCTCCGGACACTGTAAGATAAGACATAGGCGCCCTCACCACGACCCTGTGATGCTCCTCTCCTCTGACATCTCTGGTACGGGGTCGAGTTCGTTGGCATGCGGCGTCCTCAGCGCGTGAACGACGACGCCGTATGGCAATGTGTTCTGTTTTTATGCGCATACTGATGACAAAAATGTCTGCCATTGCGTTGGGCATGCAGTCGAACGGTCGTCGCTCCGGGATTCCTCGTCCATTCTGTTTGGTAGGGTCAACCTTTTACGCTGGGCGCAGACCACAACAGTAACTGACCCCCCGCTTGCAGAGGTGGACATGCCGATGCCGAAGGAGGCCAACCTCTGTCAGATCTTTCATTACGGACCATAAAGCTGCTCTCCACGATCGGGAATCGGCGATTCGTACCTCTGCGCGACGTTTCAGATCACGTACATCCCGGATAAACGTCGAACTGGATTGCTCCCTCGCTCTCCCACAGGGCCCAGATCTGCGGCGACGAGATCCTCATTCGACCGCCCGCGTCCGTCTGCCCACGCTGTCCTCCTGCTTCGGAAGCCAATGTTGCTCGCCGAAGTTTTGTGCCGTGGCGTTCCACCTTGGCGGCGGACCGCCTCGTGCTTTACGCTGACGGAGGAACACTTAGGCAGCGTATGTTCTACTGCCCTGGTTCGTCACAATTTTCCCAGCTGTATGCCGGTTGGAAGCACGGAGGGACGGGTACATAAACCTCGACAGCGCACGTTGGGTTGACGAGGCACCCTGCTATCGAGCCTGCCCCGTATCGGCGTCTACGCGAAGATGGCCCTCTCTTCAGCCCTCAACGCGGTTCTTGCATCGCGGGCCGCCGTTAACCCCGACAAGACTATCAGGAAGGCGCGGGCTTCTGCGTATCCGCACCAGCTGTGGTGGCTCATCGCGAGCTTCATTGCCTTCATCGCAATCTTCCACTTCGGCTCATGGGCTGTCGAGAAGTACTCTGCCCGGCAGCGTTCTGCCCAGCGGCCGGCATCTACTCACCGCGCATCCTGGCGCCGGTTCCCGCTCGCTCTGGTCAACGCATACCGCGTCGTCGCCTTCCGATGGACTGTCAAAGTCGGACAATGGCGTACGCTGACCTTCGCTGAGGTGTTCATTACCTGCGCCTACATCGTCGCCCTCTACACTTGGGCCTTCGTGAACAGTACGTATATGCCATATCCTGTAAA
This sequence comes from Trametes cubensis, assembly GCA_029747595.1. NCBI lineage: Eukaryota > Fungi > Basidiomycota > Agaricomycetes > Polyporales > Polyporaceae > Trametes > Trametes cubensis. The sequence goes on along the minus strand of JAPEVG010000278.1, from coordinate 29,610 downwards.
GTGTTGCGCTAACATGGCCTGATCAGCCACCTCTCTTACTGGCGATAAGCTCAATGTAAGCTATTGGGACAACAGGGCTGGTGTGCTCGGCGCCAGCCAGTTGCCACTGGTAGTCGCGCTCGGGACGAAGAACAATGCGCTCTCCTGTACGTTAGCGGCCGGTGACCTATTCTCCGCGTTAATTGACAAGGCTTTGTCCAGATATCACTGGTATCAGTTACGACAAAGTAAGTCCGCGGTGGCCTGTACGTCAGCGAATCGGTGTTGATGATTGTGCGTTGCTAGCTGAAGTATATACATCGCATGATTGCTCGTACCGTCTTCGTTTTGCTCTGGACACACGGTATCACCAGGGTGAGTTCTTCTCTTAGAAGTCGCCATGCTTGACTTGCTAATCGTCTTTAACTCGTTCGCTAGCTCGTGGTGTAAGTACATGCATGAGTATATGCTCGACAGACACCGCTGACAAGCGCGAACCCGATCGCAGTCTCAGCGATCCAGGCCAATACCCGGGCTGGTTTATCCCCCTTGGCATTATCGCCATGAGTGCATTCACTGTCCTCATACTCGTCTCCCTGCGGCCAGTTCGGGAGAAAGTGTATGAGCTCTTCTACTACGTCCACGTGCTCACCGTACTGTAAGTGTCTGCGTTCTGTGATAACACTATCCTCCGAGTCTCATGCCACATTGTCAGTATCATCCTCCTCGCGGCATACTTCCATGCCGCTGACATGCAGTTCGGCTTCTACCTCTGGCCATGCTTCATCATCTGGGGTCTCGACCGCGCCGTCCGCCTCGTCCGCCTGATCTACTACAACCACCTATACTTCGGCTTCAGCGCGGCGTCAAACAGGCTCGACGCGTCGGTTGAGCTTCTCTCACCTCACCTTGTACGCCTCCGCATGCAGCGGCCACCGCACTTCCGGTGGACCCCTGGCCAGGAAGCCTACCTCGCGATGCCGACCGTGTCCAAGCTGATCATCGAGTCGCACCCCTTCACGATCGCGAGCGTTGACGGCAGGTACGCGTTGGCCGGGACACAGCAGCAGGATGCGGAGAAGAACGCTAGCGAGACAGGTTCGGACGACGGGACGACCTCGTACTGGAACGAGCTGGTGTTCTTGATCCATGTTCGTGAAGGCTACACCCGCCGTCTCGCCAATAGTGCGACAAAGGGCGAAAGAGTCAAGGTGCTCGTCGATGGCCCGTACGGGTTCTCGCCCAACTTGGACGCGGACGACGCCGTCATTCTCATTGCTGGTGCGTAACACACTTCTGACGCCAATGAGTAGCGTCAGCTCACAAGCTTACAACATAGGCGGCTCTGGTGTATCATACACGCTATCGACGTTCCTCGGAGTGTTGAGTAACGTCCACAAGGGAAAAAGCAAATGCCGCAAGGTCGTTTTCATCTGGGCCATTCGCGAAGCCAGTACGTCACCCGCGCACTCCTCTCTGTCGTATCCAATGCCGCTCACACGGGGTTTTCCTATAGGCCACATGGAATGGGTTGACAAGACGCTCGCTAAGGCGCTCGAGCTCGCCCCCTCTGACTTGGATGTGGCTGTCCGCATCTTCGTTACAGCCCGCAACGATCGAAGCAACGTCCCCGCGTTGGACGACAACGAGTCTGTCCACTCCTCGGAGGACACCAACCCGAGCAAGAGCCGCCCTTCGTCTCTCCTGAACTTCCCTGCCGTCCAAGTTGCACAGGGCCGCCCGGACATTCCTGCGCTGCTCGGCGAGGAAGTGGCGACGAACGCCGGGCGCATGTCCGTCACAGGTGAGCTCGAACACGCTGGTGCATCGTTCTGCCGACTGATGTCCGTTTCTAGTTTGTGGGTCGCACGGTATTGCCCAGGCATGCCGCAAGGCTTTGCGCATTCCCATGAGTGTGACCCTCGAGGGTGGCCCGAGCGTTGTGCTGCACGTCGAGTCTTTCGGCTTTGCGTAAAAAGAAAAAGGCGCCAGTATGTTATGTTGACGGCCGCGACTCTGAATATGTACGTAGAGTGTAACTGCGCTATGATGTATGCTATCGAGCGTTCCGGCAGACCATCCCGGAGGAGCATTTATCCTGAGAACGACTCGGAGGCTTGTGTACGGCTGTTGGTCTTTGCTTGCCATCATGTCCTGCGACTTTGCCGTGACATACTTGGCATACTAGGTTGATATTAGCTACGAAAGATCGTCCGCATCCGATCAGGCACCGAGACTGTGCGAGCATCGCACTGGACGATGTCGAACCAAATGTGGTATGCTCGGGCTCCAATCGGAAGCTCACGATCTACCATGGTGGCATGTTCAGAGGCATACGCTCTCGACATCCTTAAACTTGTGCTGATTGCCGGGCAAGGCAGAGAGCGGAGGGTCGTTGGTGAGGCCACTTCTCACTGTCAGCGAGTCGCGGCAGCGGGCCATGGATCACGTGAGCGCGTTTTCCATGCGCTCCAAGTCCGACCTTGGAAGGAGCTTGCGCACGAACCAGTATAAGATTCACCACAGTTAACCATAGTACTTGTCCTTTTACTGCACTCCACGAGATCTCAAGCTCAATCACTGTCGCGGCCGCGGTCCGGCCGTACGTGTAGTGCACGGTTCAGCGTACAGGCAATCGAAGTTTGAACTCCGCTGGAATTGGCGAAGTATCTGAGCTCGAATCTTCAACTTGCTTCGCTCATCCATAACGCCACAAGCCTCGCTGCTGCCGCGCCTCGAACGACGAAGACCTTGGCACGCAGGGCATCTCGGGGTCGTATAGCCAGGGCATTCATCGGTCTCACCTCATGATGCGACTGCGGAAGGATATGCGACTCTCGTTCGACTGTTCTTCGCCGCCACAGATGCAACTCAAAGCAGTATGTATTGTACTTCCTCTGCTGCGGAACCCTTTGTCGATCACTAGCCAACTCTCGGCTCTTCTACCGTTCCGCTCTTACGGAAAGGTTGAGCGGATGCAGATGAAACGTTTCAGACAAGGGATTCGTTTGCACCGGTTCGTCAAGATTTGAGCGGTTCTATCCCAGTCCTCGGAGTCCGACCCGTGCCTCTTCCTCCTGCATATTGCTTGCTAATAGGTTCAAATTCCAAATGCGCTTACGGTTCGTTTACTGAAACCATTGCGGCGAGGCAGTATCCCGCCTCGTACTACTTGGGCGTAGGCGCACGGTTTGATACGTGGATTTGATCCATATCTAATGGCTGATGTCATCCCATACTTACCCTTCACATCAAACTCGGCCTGTCAGCGAATCGCAACGTTATGCGGGCCTTGACAGCTCGGAGGGCACTCACCATGACATCCGAGCCCAAGCTGGTAGCTTGACGTTGGCAGACACAAGGTATGTGGCAGCTGCGAGCTGTCGAGGTTTCTGTAGTGACCCCCAATCAGTATTGCAGTTGAGTTGCAGGTAGCTATACTTGCATTAGTACGGAGATGAAGACATGCGACGAAGTCCCTTATCATATCGTACAAGCTCATCGCTCCGTTCCGGGCGTATCCAGGAGCGAAGATGATAAGACACCGAACCCATGTTGATCATGATCTTGTGATGCACCCGCAGGGCCGTTGCTGCGATGTCGAGGTTGTACACGAATGAAGCGCCATGCGACGTGGATGTCACACCACGTTGCATTGCACTGCTAGTCGAACTTCTCGATTGTTTAACGATGCAGCGCCATGCTGTAGCCACAGTTCGCGCAATCGCACTCGATATATCACGATATCGCGTCTCCGTCGGACAGCACTACCTCCGACTAGAAGCGGGAGGTCGCGAAGCCTCACGTCATTTCGCGATGGTTTATGTGACGTATCATTGTCCGCAAGTGAGTCCCCAGTCGTCCGTGGTTATGTGCAACGTTATCGTGCTCAGCTGGGTCTCCTAGCTGCATTGTGGATATCAGCGGGAAGCTATCTTTACTCGATTTCCGGTTGCCCATGTCTCGCGTGTGTCGCGACCGACCCCGGGCGTCGTGGTGGCATACAGCCCTCGCATCGAGCTCGTTTCAATGTCGGATTGAATAAGGGCGGTGCCTGGAAAGACATACCATGGGCGTCGAAAATAAGGGGTGCGGCCACTCCGGACACTCCGGACATGGTTCGTACGGTTAGCCACGGGTACTCATTACAGATATCTACTCAACTCGCGCTCACCCGCAGTAGATCACGTACACCCGAAGCAAGTGTTATTTTCACCGAGTCCGCTTATTCTCCGGGAGACACAGATCCGCGCCGGCGCGATCGAGCTTCGATCGCGCATGCTGACGTTCCGCTTCCTTTGCCAATGGTGGTGTACGCAGCCATGTGCCTGCGCAAAGCCCAGCTCGGCGGTCCGTCGTGCTCTCCACCGCTCATGCAGGGAGATCAGAACTCTCATATGCGTCAATGTCTATGTGAGGAAACGGCTTCCCATCTCTACGGCGATTGCAGGAGCGGTGCAGGCATTGTGGAACGTGCTACATAAGCCCTCTTCCTTGAGGAAGATTGGACGGTAGGACTCTTCGCCCTCTCTGCCCTCTTGGAAAAGTGGCCTGTCACCAGCATCTATAGGACTATCATGAATTCCTCGATTGCTGTAACGCCTCACCATCCTCCAGTCGACCCCAACCGGGCAATTACGGCAGACCACAACAAGCAATATCCCCGACAAGTATGGTGGTTTGTGGCTAGCTTCATCACTCTGGTCTCCCTCTTCCAATTTGCGTCCTGGACACTCTCGAAGCTCTCTACCGGGCGTGCTTCTGGCAAGAAGCAAGAGGAAGACACAGAGGCCGGAGAGTCCCCTGGCGCGCGTAGTTTCTCCTGGCGTAGGATCCCCTTAGCGCTCGTCAACGCCTATCGTGTAGTCGCCTTCCGATGCACACTCCAGTTCGGTCAATCCTACACGCTCAACTTCGCAGAGGTATTTGTAACCTGTGCGTACATTGTCGCCATCTTCACCTGGGAGTTCGTGAACAGTACGTCCCGTTCCTGTCAGACTGCCACCGCACCGCAGTTGGCTAACAGTGCATCCGACAGCGACGACGTTATCAGGGCACAGGCTGGATATCAGCTACTGGGGTGGCCGGGCGGGTGCAATTGGTGCCAGTCAGTTCCCTCTGATCACAGTCTTGGGCACGAAGAACAACGTCCTGGCATGTGAGTGGTCCTTGCAGCTCCGGTAGTCTGTCGGGCAGGATGCTTACATTGGACACAGACATCACGGGTATCAGTCATGACAAGGTATATTGGTTCCTCTCCCTGATCCTCCAGTAACGATCAGCTGAATCCGAAATAGCTGAACTATGTTCATCGCATGGCTGCACGCGTCGTCTTCGTCCTCCTCTGGGGGTCACGGCGGTGCCAAGGTAAGTAGCGGAACATTTCCCTCGTCCCCATGCAATTCGGATGACTGAGCGAGTACCTCACAGATTGCGCAGTAAGACCCAGCATTGCTTCCATGATGGTGCCGCAGACTCATCTCTTGTTCTGACAGCCTTGTTCGGGCATCGTACGGCGAATGGTTCATTCGCATTGGCTTGACCGCCCTTGTCGCGTTCTCCGTCCTCATCCTCGTCTCCTTGCGGCCTATCAGGGCGCAAGTGTATGAAACGTTCTACTTCACACACTTCCTGACGGTCTTGTACGTCCTTTTCTCTGTCTTTGCTTTCGTCATTCTGACGCATGCCTGCAGTATCCTCCTCCTCGGCGCATACTTCCACGCGAACGAAAAACACGTTGGGTCTTATATCTGGCCCTGCTTCCTCATCTGGGGGCTCGATCGCGCCCTCCGTCTCGCTCGGCTCGTTTACTACAACCACCTGTACTTCGGCTTCTCTTCTTCGACCGCGCATAGGCTCGATGCCTCTGTCGAGCTGCTCTCGCCCCATTTCGTCCGGCTGCACATCCAGCGGCCGCCGCACTTCACATGGACTCCTGGACAGACGGCGTTCTTGACGATGCCGGGCGTGTCTGGTATTCCGCTCGAATCACATCCGTTCACGATCGCGAGTGTGGATGCGCGCTACCAGTTGAATGGTGTGAAGACGCCCAGGACAGCCGACATGGACAAGACGATGTCGGAAGCGGGGGCCGATGCGACACCGTTTTGGAAGGAGCTAGTGTTCCTGATCAACGTGAGGGAAGGTTTCACAAAGCGGCTCGCGCAAATTGCGGAGAAGGGAGAGAAGGTCAAAGTGCTCGTCGATGGCCCATACGGATTCTCGCCTAACTTGGACAACGATGACACCGTCGTTCTCGTCGCTGGTATGATCACAATTCTACTGGAAATCTGTACGTTGCTCACATCGTAGTCAAATAGGTGGTTCTGGAGTCTCCTTCACGCTCTCGACATTCCTCGGAGTCTTAAGTCATGTCCAGGACCGCAAGAGCAAATGCCGGAGGCTAGTGTTCGTATGGAGTATCCGCGATGCTAGTACGTGACGTGAATGCGGTCATATCACGTTGACGGGCCAGTAATCATATTTCTAGGCCACATTGAATGGGTCTCCAAGACGCTCACTAAAGCTCTGGAACTGGCGCCCTCTGACATCGAGATTTCCATCCGGATCTTCGTCACCTCAGGGAACGCGGCCCCAACACTCGCCCAAACTCAGGATCGATCGTTCAACGAAGATGACTCCGTACATTCTTCTTCAGATGGGACGGCTATTGGGAAGAGTAGGCCTTCGTCTCTGCTCAACTTCTCCGCGGTGCAGGTCTCTCAGGGGCGCCCGGACCTTCGCGCTCTCTTGCGTGAAGAGGTGGATGCGAACACTGGCCGTTTGTCCGTGACAGGTACGAGTTACCAGTGCGCTTCTGTGTGAATTTTAATCATACTCGAGCTCACATTCGGTCTCTCCAGTGTGTGGCTCACAAGGGATCGCGCGGACGTGTCGTTCGGCACTGAAGATCCCGATGTCTGTTACACTGAATGGCGGACCTAGCGTAGTCTTGCACGTCGAGTCATTTGGATACGCCTAGTTCGGATAGATTTTGACGATTGTAGATGGTCCTCCTCTTTTGTTAGACTCTTGAGTAGACTCTGTAGCAGTAGTAGCTCTCATCTTTGTGATCTAGGATTTTGTTTTATGCTGATCGCCGAGACGCGATAAATGTTGACATGACAGCTAGACTGCCTAGATGTCGACCACGTTGATTTACCAAGGGAACGAGGAGTATTGTCGGTACTGTCCACTGTTATTAGTGGGACTAGCGCGACAAGTAGTAACCGACGGTATCCTCAGCGTTGTATATTTCCGGGGGTTTGCTTACAGCTTCGTGTGCATATGAGACGATGTATTGCCATTCAGAATAGTTACTTGTCACTACTTTTGCCAGTGGTAGTTAAACGGAAAGTGTGAACCCGGACAGCATCTATCATCATGGTACTTCGTAGTAAGGGCCCACATCGCTAGTAGGGGTACACATAAACTGGTACGGATAGGCTAACATCATGAGGCGTTACCTGTCGAAAAAAGGGAGTGACCCGACAACACCGCCGGGCCCATTGCTTTAAACATGGAGAGGCAAAGCGGAGCCATGGTCTTAGGCGTTAGGATTTCTGCCCCGGTGAGGCTCGAACTCACGACCTTCCGATGAACACACGGTAACAGTCGGACGCTGTAACCAACTCAGCCACGGGGCAAGCATAAGTCGAGCCCAACGTACTCTTAGATACGCTAACGTAGCGTGCACCAGTGGGTCGCTGTTAGGTAGCTGGGGAGGCGGGCCTTAACCACACACGCACGCCGCACCGCCGCACACTCACAAGCCAGTCGAAAGCGCCGACGAGTTGCCGCTGCCAAGTGTGACTGCACTCTTTTGCCACCGAGAGTTTGCCAGCTTCAAGTTCTTGCGTCCTCTACCCTTTGAATAAATCCATGGTCCATCAATCCCGTACAAAGCGTAATACTAGATTCTCAGCTACAACAGAAGCGTCAGATTTGAGTTGAGAGACCCAGCACCTGCCTGCCGAAGTGCGTGATGGCTCGCTGCGCGCGTCACAATGATGCGCAGGAATGTTGTATACGCTTGCGTGGCATGTACGAACGATTTTTCGAACCATTTGCTCCAGTTTTCCTGGCCTCTGAGGATCTTAGCTGCTTGCTTTGAACACCGCTCCTTGAGACTGTCAGCAGAAACACTCGGAAAACCTCGATAGCAACGAGAAAACGCAGCATCCGCCGATCTAGGGATCGCCTCATACGATCCTAGCATGGCAGAGCTCTAAACCACTGAGCGAGTTCGGGATGGCTCCACAAGCAGCTCTGCTTGACTGCTAGATGCGGAATGCTAACCTAGAAACACCGGGTTTAGGTTGAGAGCGCGGCGATGGGCCCGAATGACATGCGATACGTACTGTTCATAATGCGGACATCTTGCAAGGGAATGCTGCATCACAAGGACGCAGTGGACGACCTATGCCACAGAGGAGAGGTCTCCAATGCAGCACCCTGCGATAGGTAGCAGCAATGGCCAACTTGAAGTTCGTCGGTGTCATTTTGCCACTCATATACGCTGCACTCAACTGTCATTGTCAGACCCTAGGGCCCCACAGATTAAGAACGAACATACCTGCCCCTCCACGGTGTTGCTTATATGCTAGTGAGATACGCAGACGTGCCTCATGCGACTCGTTGTGATAATGGAGACCGCGTAGAGGCCGTCTGCATAGACTTGGTAACGTGCACATGCCGCTTCGTACGCACGTCTACGGGCCTCGCGTACCCACCAACCTCGGGAACATAACATATCTGAATAAAGCGTACCATTGTTGAATGTGCAACAATATGCTGACCATCGGTGCACATGCATCCGTGCCCTGTTACGGCTTGCGCCGTCATGCAGTCTTGGGACGTGTGTGAAGGCGGTATCGGACACGAGGCGGTCTCTGTCTATGGTCTGGTCAAGGTAAGTATCAACCGGGGCAAGTGTACGGTTCAGAGGATTCTGATGTCATCGCTCACTTTAGTCGCAGTGGCTCTTGAGATTCACAGGGCTAGTATTCTATGTGGTACGTCGTTGTTCGTCGACCTGCTACAAAAAACACACACATTGACCTCGACCGGATGGCTAGCATATTGTTCTTTGACGGCCGGCCATAGAAGGCAGGTTGCGGCTGGCTACAGTCCAAGCGTGCGGGACCCTCGGCCACTCCGATAGTTGGGTCCCGCGGAAGCCATGTGCGGACGAACAATGGCGGGATGTAAACAAGTCAATACACGCGAGGTAAAGGCCTCTGGATTCACGACAGAGAGACTGCGATATCGCGATCACGTTACGGGGCCCTCTGTGACCGTTCGCGTCGCCGCGTCGTTTGGCGCCTGTTCCTCTCTCTCTTAACCACCTTCCGCATCCGAGTCCTCCACCCCCCACCCCGATCACGCGTCTCATATCCTTCATCCAGGCATACCTCTGTCTCCTTCAATCTCTACGTCTGCTCTCCTTCCTCTAGGCGTACCCCTAGCGCCTTCGGTCCAAACCTCTTGGTTATCAACTTTGAGTTGGCAAACATCTGTCTCTTGTGTCCTCCATCCGCCTCGTCCTCAACCCCACCCTTGTCTCGCTCTTCATCATCATTGAAGTTATCCTTTTACCCAACAATTCCATTTCCGCAATGCCACCGACCCGCGGCAAGAAGCACACGGCTTCTCAGAGAAAGTAAGGCTACTTCAAGTTGTGGCTACTCACTGTTATCAACTCACGGTCCACATCGCTGATCAATTCTTGCGGTAACCCCCTCTAGGACGAACGAAGCCACGAACTCTGTAAGCCAACACAACCATGTTACTCAAGCTTTGTCATCTGCTAGTCTGCCGTACGTATTTCCTTGCCCTGATCGCCCGAAGGGAGTCCGAACGTGCGGTTCCAGAGTTCCTAAGAAGCCAGGAAGGCCGAAACAGCTTGTGTACCCCGAAGCAGAGGGTGAAGATCTCAGAAACGGTATCACACGTTTTACCTGTCAGTGGATGATTCGAGCCATCTCCCCATCGCCAGACGGGAAGGAACCCTCATCTCACGCTTGCGGCCATGACGTCGAAGTCTCCAACATTGCAAACCACTTTGGCATCGTCCACGGGACGAGACACCACCCCAAGGAGAAGGGAAAAGAGGAGAAGCCTCCGGTCGAAGGTGAACACAACCCGAAGGAAAAAGTCAAGAAGCTTTCCGTCAAAGGCAAAGGCCGCTCAGCGAAGAAAGAGGAGGAAACGATCACTTGCCAGTGGGTTGGATGCTCAACAAAAATGAAGGCTTCGGGCGTTGCGCGACACATTCGCAACTGCCATATAAAGACAGGAATACGAACCTGTCTCTGGTGCGGGCGAGGAGCCCGCGAAAACGAGTATTACCGCGACCATGGGAGCGCGACTTCGTGCGAGGAACGGCAACGAGTTCTCTCAATGTTGATCAACGGATCGGAAACCACGTTTCTGGAGACAATCAAGGTCTTGCACGAGCGCGGAGGGAGCACAGAACACATCAGCAAGCTCGCTCGGCAGTACTTGCAAGATATGGCCGATTCCGCCTGGCGGACCCATGAGAGATCACCTGCAGAGCTCTTCTCCCTCGTGCCGCCTGGTCTTTCGCATTTTCGAAAGCACTATGGTGTCGACCTCCTTGCCGCGCGGTACAACGGTCCCTACGTCCTCCATGTGGACGGTCAACCGGGCCCCTCTGACCCGAGCACCAGTCAAAATCCGTTTGAAGACTCGATGTCGGCACCCTTCCCGGAACTGACGGCACAAGGCTACTATCCACCACCGACGGCACCAGGCTATTCGCCACCGACGGCACCAGGCTATTCGCCACTGACGGCGCCACGCTGTTCGTCGCCGACGGTACCCTTCCCACCATCGACGGTACCCTTCCCACCACCGACGGTACCCTCCCCGTGGTTTACGATATCTTCCTCGCCACTGACGGAGGATTCGGTGCCCTCCCCAGGTCCTCTGGCCTACGACTCAGATTCCTCGACCATCTCTAGCGGGCCTGCGACCCCTTCCTTCTTACCAGCTGTGCCACTTGTTACACAGCCTGAGGCCAATGCGCCGTGGTCAGTCCCTTCAACGCCTAGAGCCAGCCAGTCGCACCTTCAGCCTTCCCAGTACCTCCCAGCGTCCCACGGTGGCCCCATGGGACCGCAGTGTCTGCCTACGGATCTAAGCTCTTCCATCCAACACGAGGAAGCGCAACCCATGTGGCCTACGATAGGCGAAGGCAACGCGTTTGGTGACATTCTACCGGACACGCAACCAGTCGCCCAACCATTCGACTATGATTCCTTCGTTGCCTGGTTCTCGTGATCACCATACGACATTCCCTGTCGTCGGTCTTCCATCGACTGCCTGGTACCTCTTGCGATGTAGCAGAGCGGCTGCTGCTCGTCCGTCGTCGACTCGCGGACCTCAACTCCTCAATGCTCTCTCTCTCTTTGCCGCCCCGTCGTTCTATTCATGACGTCCGTACGTATTGTTGTCGCTCCGTCCCATTTTCTCGCTTTCAGGACACTCTATCTCTCGCTCAGCTATACTGCATATAGTTCGCACCTGCCTCGTTTCTATTGCTCTCATCGTATTCTCTCTCATAGTGTCCTACACATGCATCACTAGCTTTCCTACGACTAGTCACTGACCGCCTCGCGAGGCTTACTGTATTGCCTACTTACGCCGCTCTGAAGGAGCATGTTCTCGATCCCAGTACTGCTAGTAGTGTAGCCTTACCTTGTCTGCTCTGAGGGAGCACGCTCATATTCTCATGGACATCACTCTTACGGAGATGATACCTACTGCCAGTAGTACCCCTCACGACACCCGCTAGTACTCTTTGTTATCGCTACGTCCGGTCTTCTCCTCATCCCCTTGTGTCGCCCCTTCTCGTATACTTGCTCTCTCACTGCTGTACATACTATCCGCACCGATAGCCATCCCGAATCAAGTTGCTGACTTGTATACCATACTTGTTAGCACTTACGGACTCAGGCCTGCTTGCGAGTGACACAGTCCAAGTTTTCCAAATTGTGCCGTGGAGTCGCGCAACGATGTTATGCCAGCTCAGTGACCTAGGCCAGTGAACGTTCCTGAACTACGAGCCTGCCTCGATCGGGTTCGGCTCCGTCACGGTGTAATGGGCGCCTGACCGTATCTGTGGTTGAGAGGAACTCGACTCTAGCGAACAGACCACGACCATCCTCGGGCTCTCCGCCATTTCTCTCATCATTGCTTTCTGATTCTTTCATATGTGCTATCTAGCCCGCTTCTTAGTGGCTCTTCTCCTGGCGGCCCCTGCGGTTCTCGCTCACGACGGAAATCACCTGCACAGCGCTGACGTGCATGACTGGCGACGAACGGAAGACAGAGCCATACATCTTCCTATTCGCCGCAATCGAGGTCGTCTGTGGAAGCGTGGCGGGCAGGCTGCAGCCGTCATTGGCGTGGGCGATGACATGGACGTGTGAGTACCGAATGACCTCTTTTTGGCCAGTCGTTTCTTTCTGAGGCACGGTATCACCAATGCCAGGACCTACAGCATTCAAGTCCAAGTCGGAGGAACTACTACGCCTCTGATTCTAGGTGCAAACATCTTGGCACGCTCTTGGTACAGATCGAAACCCTCTGACGGCGTGTAGACACAGGCTCTTCTGACCTATGGATTCTGTGCTGCAAAGATCACTGTCCAATCACTAGGGTGCCGCTATATTCTCAGGCCTCGCTCACTCCAACTGGCCAAAACATACAGCTGCTCTATGGTGACTCCCGCACTGGGACTCACGCAACCGGTGTGATCGGCACAGACACCGTCTCTATCGCGGGCATGTCTGTCCCCGGCCAATACTTTGCTGCGGTCGTCGACACTAATACCACTGTTCTTGAGACTGGCTCTGCGGGCATTCTAGGGCTCGGTTTTCCACCAATAAGTCTCATCTGGCGACAGCTATTCGCTTCTGGGTCTAATCAAACTATGCCCTCACTTCCGAAACGTTCTATTTCAAACTATACGCATACACTCTCTTCTGCTTCTCGAGATACTGGATCTACACCCGAACGACGTGACAGTTCCCTCACATATCCAGCTGACTCGTTTTCAACGCTCGGGCCTCTACTCACTCGGCTGGTTACTCTTAAGGTGCTGGAGCGCCCCTTGGTCGTCGCTACCCTGCAGCGAGATACTATATCTTTCAGTAGCAATGACGGGACGCTATCTCTGGGAGCACTGCCCTATGGTCTCTCTGACGATCGACTGACTTGGGTCCCTGTACGTACGTATTCTGTCGCTGAAGGTGGTCTTCCTCCTTCTCCAGACGCACCAAACGAGGTCAGAATACATCTTAGGAGATAGTACTACAGCTTTGATCCAGAACTTCATAGGTCTACCCTATGGCCTGGGAAGCCTCCATAGACGATGTGTATTTCGACGGCGTGAAAGTTCCACGTTCCACCCTCTCGTCACCTTCGGTCGGTCTATCAGCCTTGATCGACACGGCACGTTTATACTACACATGCACATCGTTCGAGCGCTAATTCAACCCATTTCCCGCAGGGCAACTCCCTCATCCGTGGGCCGCAGGACGTCCTCTCTTACATCTACTCCCAGCTCGGCCTCGATTCAGCAGGCACGTTCGACTGTGCAAACGCCCACAACCTCACCTTTATCATAGGCGGCGCACAGTTTCCCGTCGACCCCCGCGACTTCGCACATCCCGCCGCCGTAGTCCCCGGCACACGCTATCCGGCCGAGGCGGCGCGATGCACGCCTGCTCTAGCCGCGACAGATCCCCCGGGCGCGGGTGGATTCCTCTACAGCTGGAGCCTGGGCGATCCGTTCCTCAAATCGTGAGTTGGCGTGGGGCGTTGAGAAATGCACGGTCTCCTATGCGCATCACGGTGCTGACTGGGCTCGACGATGGCTGAGCAGGACGATGGCCGCGTTCTACTACGGGAACATGACGCATCCGTCGCAGGANCCCCCCGAGGATCGGTTTCATGTCCATGGTCCCCTCCGACGCGACATCCGCACTCGAGGAGGCCGTCGAGGCCGCGATCGCCGACGGCGGTATCTTCCTATGTACGTCTTCCCTCCCGGACACGGTCATTTCATCAATACATACGTAGTACATCGCTGACCTTGCTGGGGCCTGTAGCGACGTCTGAGCCGGCACCGTACGCCACCGCGCTGCGTTTGGCGGGCACGATGGCTTCGACGGCGGACGGTTCTCGAATGACGCAAGGTTCGCCCAGGGCGAGCAGCCATTCTACTCCCCGGCTGCGCCCAGGCGTTTCGATGTGGATATATGCGCTGATGATCGTCTTGTATGCAGGGATCCTGGTCGACGTCCTCTAGCCTGTGGCTTTGTAGCAGTGGCCGCGTTCGTTGGAAGTCTGCTTGTGCACTCTACTCCTGTCTCGCTCTCGTTTGCCTTTGATTTGTACTGCATGTATCGGAGAATCAACGTGGAAATACATCCCTCATCTACACCAAGTGTCCAAGGCGCAACGATATGAACGGGCACGTCATGACTCTCCTGGAAGTTGTTACAACTTACAAGAGTGGCAACGCTCGCGGCAAGTCGAGGATGGGGAATCACGATCGCATAGATACTACGTACGTACGATACACAGCAAGTTGCACAGGGGGATACAACAACACCTCAGCGACGGCAGAGAATNAAAAAAAAACAAAAACAGGAAAATACTCCTGATAGTGCTGCACCACATCGACTCGCGCACAGGTACTGAGCCCGGAGCCATATCGTCCTGACTCCTCCCTTTCCCAAACGCACTCCGTTCTACCTCAGCGCCCCCTACACAATACTCGAACGTCCTATGGCGACAACGCGCCATTCCCCGCAGGGGACGTGCCCAAGTGGTAGAACCCATTCGCGCCGCCATGGTCGAGCGCGCCCAAGTCGGGCGACGCCAGGATCGAGCTCATGTCGATCCCCGCCGGGTCCGCGTTGAGGAACGCCATGATGTCCGCGGCGGACATGGGCACGCCCCCTGCCCCGTTCGGGCCCGACAGACCTGAGACTCCCGGGTCCGCAGGGAGGATCCCGCTCATCGCGGATGGCCCGCCTCCGCCTCCTCCGCTGCCGTCCATGTACGCCGGCATACCACCCGCGGAGCCCGGGAGGCCGAACGGGAGGCCGAGTCCCTGCGCAGCCTGTTGTTGCTGCTGCGCCTGCACTTGCGACGAGGAGGGGACCGCGAAGGGCTGCGAGGGCGCGCGCGGGCTGCTGAGGTGGTCGAGGAACGCGTCCGTGGGCTGGTAGTCCTCCGGGCTGCCGTGGTGCGAGGGCGAGTCGNCCGAGCCGGCGGGCGAGCGCGCGCTCGACGACGCCTTTTTGCGCACGGGCCGGACCCACGGCGGGCGGTTGCTCGAGCCCGAGCTCGAGCCGTCTTGCGGGCGTGATGTCTCCAGGGGTATCTGTGTGACTGTGAAGGGGTCAGCTGGGCGAACGGGTGGTGCGGCATAAGTAGAGGATGGACGTACTTCTGCAGAACTCCTCCATGAGGTCGCCGGACCGCTGCCCGCAGATGTAGCGCCCGCTGAAGCGGCGCAGGAGCCCGACGCAAGATCGAAGCGCGTCAAGGGCTGGCGGGATGAGCGGTCGTAATGAGTCCGAGTGGCAGTTGAGCAGCATCGCGACCAGTGTGCGTCCCGCCGCTGTGAGCTGGTGGATAACATGCACTCCATCTGCAGGCTCTCGTTAGTCAGAGCGTTCACCGAAAAAAACACAGGATGAACCACTCACAGTATGTCATCAAACCCTTCGCGGCAATATGCAGATGCGACGAGATGATCTGCAACGCACACGAATGCGCCGCGCGCATGGCCTCGATCTCCGCCTCGCTCTGCTCCGAGTCCGGGACGTGGTTATGCATGCGCTCCGCGACCATCTCCGAGAAGCGGTGCCGGTGTATGAGCATGCGCACGTACTGCTCGACGCAGTGCAGCCGCTCCGCCTGCGTGACCCGGATCACGTCGTTGCTCGTCATCGTCTCGACCGAGTGCGCCCAGTGCGGCGGCACCGCGCGGCAGATCTCGTCCAGGAGCGCCTCCTCGTCCCGCAGCTCCTTGCTCCGCCGGTACCCGGTCAGCACGGACGTCGCGCGCGAGAGGAAGGGCGCGCCGTCCCCGAACGGGCGGCACGGCGGGACGTCGATGACGGACTCGAGCACGATGAACAGCCGGACGCAGTCGATGAACGCGTTCATCCGGCTCTCTGTCTCCTGCGGCTGCATCCCGACGCCGTCGCGCGTGATGAACTCGTCGTCGACGATCGCGGGCTCGCCCACGTCGCAATCGCGTAGGCGGAGCATCGGCGGCCGGCCAAAGTGTGCGCTCGCCTGCTTGTCCCAGAGGTAGACGCACCAGAACGTCCGTTTGCGGACCTCGTCCTCGATCGGGTCGAACAGGTCGTAGTCGTCCGCCGAGCGGTGCAGCCCAGCATCGATCGACAAGGTCACGGATTCGGCCAGAAGGGCGAAGGCTTTCGAGAGCCTACCGAGTCCAACCGCATAAACCCCGGCGATGAGAACCGATTGGATCGTATATAGCGTTGGCTTGTCTGCACCCGGTAGGGTTCGTAGTCGCAGGTAAAGGTCAAACCATTGTGTGCCTGCGCTATTGCTGTCGTTGGGGTCGGCGCGAACCCGAGGGTCATCGATGTGCCTGGAGGAAAGGCAGCATATTGCGACGATGAAGGCCGCAAAGCCAGGCTCTCCCCATTTCCGGGGATTGCCATAATCCTGGAGGTGGCGTAACATGAATTAGGTCACGTGGGCTGGCATCAAGAAGATCTGGCTGGGACCCACCGCTAGAAAGCTTGGAACATGGAGGAAGGGCATGAGGTAGTATGACGTCGACAGATAGCACTGGACGAGGCTATTGCGTAGTGCAGTGAATGCGTTGAGATGAGTGGGAGCTGGGGAGTGGACGACTGTGCACGCCTACCTGTCCATGAGCTCAGGGACAATGAAAGTCGTGATGAGCTTCCAGATGTGCTCAGGATTCGTCTCTGTCCGCCGTGGCTGGCGATCCGGGAACCAGTCGTTTGGCGGTTGTCCGTTCTGGCCCTTCCACTGTTGCTGTTGCGCCTGCTGCTGTTGCTGCTGCGCAAGCCCGCGATCAGGATCCGGTTTCGTAACGACAGCATGTCGTTCGACGAGCAAGTCCAGAATGGGCAGACCAGACGTCTCGCCCTGCCAGCGCGTGTACCCCTCGTCGTCAAAGTAGAGGTAGGACGACGCAAGCGACATGCGCGACGTCTCCTCCACGAGCTGGTCCGTGGCGTTGCTCGTGGACGGACCAAAAGGGATGCCGGTGCTCGGGCTGGCGTTGCGCGAGCTCGACCGCATGGGTCCGAAGAACGTGGAAGGGTTCATGAGCGGGTATGCGGTGAGCGACGGTGGCGGCACCGCTGTGGGAAAGATATGGGTAGACGACGCGAAAGACGCATGCGGGCTCGTACTCGGGTCCACAGGGGACTGAGGAAGACCGGCACCAAGCGCACCCGCCCCAGCAAAGACTTGTGGCGGGATAGCCTGAATGAGGGTCTCGAGCTGTTGCATGCGATCTTCGAGTGTGGCTGCGCGCCTGCAGGGTAAAGTTCAGTCAGATGCGAGTTGTCGAAAGATACGAGGGTCAGGGCGCACTTTGATTTGTGCGGATGTGTCCGCTTGCCTGGTTCCTCGAACGTACAGGCCGAATTGGAGGTCAGGCATGACTGACAAGGATGACCTTCGTCGCACTTGATCCTGCGCCGCCTACATGCACCCAGATGCATTCAACAACCACCGTACCTCCATTGGAGTTCGTGCATTAAGCGACTCACCGACATCGGTCGCAAGCTCTGTGGATCGAACGTACAAAGGGACATCAGCACGGTCTCTTTCAAGGATCCGCGGTAGAGCCGAGTAAAGGGACGAAACGCACCTGCTTAGCTTGAAACGGCGTTCCTTGAGGATCGACGCCGAAGCGGACGGCTTTTGGTCGGAAAGAGCAGAGGAGGGCTGCTGGTGGCCAGGGCTCGGAGACTGGGGTTGTGGCTGGGAGGAGGAACCCTGCTGTTGCTGGTCATCGGAAGACATGGTCGGAGTGGACGAGCATGAACTGAGAGTAGTGTATTTGATTGGGCTAATGTTCCGCCGGGCGAGGACGAACGAGGGCGGAAGACCGAACGGCGGAAGAAGGCGAGACGGGAGCGGGAGGAGGGAGGGAGGGGTTAGGGATGAGATGGAGGATGGGCGCAGGAGCGAAAGGGCGAAAGACGGAGGAGTCAGTTGCTTGCAATGGCATTCGATGGATCAAGCTCTCGATTGCGGGGCGCAGCCTCCATTAATCCCTTCATATTCAGCTTTCACGGGACCCCGCCAATGACTAATTCCCCTACAATTTACCTTCAGCAAATACCCCGCCATACTCCGCCTCTAAAGCCGTAGTCGACAATGACGCTCCGATTGACTCAGATAGGCTCAGCAGAGATCAATATCTCCGCGAACGTCGGGGGGCGGGACGCGCGATCGCGCTCCAATCCCGACGCGCCTGTTTCAGCCCCAGCCCAGACCCGCCGCGCGAACCTCTCCCTCCTCGTCCTTCACGGCTGCTTGGTCCCAAGTGAATGCTCCGCGGACCTTCGCTCCCAGTCTCATCGCAGCTCTCGGGCATGACGCCTTGGCCCAGTGGTCAGCGCCCCAGCATGCTCACTAATCCACCACCACAAGAAGCCCCGCGGTCGGGTGCAGCCGCGTCACGGACCCAAAACGCCTCCATGCGCGGGCTGGTCACAAGTGCCGCCGGACCGCCGTGCGCGGTCGCATCCTCCCAGGCGGCTCAACGCACAGGGCGAAACCGGGAGTGCAGGCACGCGAACGCCCACCGTCCACTGCTACGCTCGCGCTACGGCAACCTAAACTCCTCGGGCGCTTTCCCAGCGATCAGCGTGAGCATTCAGGAATCATGGAGCAAGGGACAATTGCCCGGCCGGACACACACACACGAGCAACACGGTACTCACTGCACACGTCCTTCTCTCTCTCACGCGATAGGGGATAGCAGTCATACACGGATCGTACAGGCAATACATCGGTATACACACCGCGGGCGTGCTACTGCCGCGGCGCAATGGCAAGGGGATCGTACATGGGAAAGCGTAAGCGTACAGCACTGCAACGTACAAGGCAACAAACAACATGCGAAATAGAGGCCGCGGCTCATCCATCATGAGCTCGGCGAAATGAAGTCGTAGAAGGCGGCGGCTTGAATATCGGGTGACGGACGTGGGAGCGCGTCGGAGAGATGGCCGTGCGCAAAGAAGCTGTGGATGGTCGATCGAAGGCGCGACGTGACGGGCGCGCGACCCAGAGATGGGGCTAGGGTGAGAAGACCTCAGAGGTCTCCGCGCGTCCAGTCGACGAGCCGCTTGAGCTGCTCGAACGTGATGAAGATGAGAATCGTCGTTGGCTGCAGACGCATCCACGCCGGCACCCAGCCCTTAAACATGAACATCGGGCCCTCGTTCTTCATCGACGTACGGATCATCTGCAGTGCCGATTTGCCCTCTGAGCCTGCCGCGCTCATGACGCGGCTCTGTTGTAAACCGATGAGTGAAAGCGTAGGTAGCATGGAAATGACATGACACACCTTCAACACATCGGCAGGAGAGCAGACAGTGGTGGCGACGGTACCCTGCGAAAGCACGTGAATAATTAATTGTCTCTCCACACCATCCTGCTTCGACGCTTACCGCAGCGAAACTGGCAGTAGTGTGGCAGTAGATGTTGTCGTCAAAGATATTCCTCCTTAGCAGCTCCGCCTTGAAGAAATCGTACCTGCACAGCCCCCAAGACGATGAGCGAGATGCCAATGCTGACGGAAATAGTGGCGACGTACGAGGCAAGCTGACTCGCGTTCATCAGAACAGCACGGAACACGTTAGGGCCGACACCGCGTCCCAAGGAAGACCACCCTTCCTCGCGTACCATCTACACGCCCGCGACCACAGAAGCATACATGTGTCAGCGTAGTCAGGGGGCCGCGAACGACTGCGCGCCAGAACGCACCCTGACAAGCGCGTCGATACTGTTCTTGTAATTGAGCCGCTTCTCGGGCGGCTTGGCAAAGTCGCCCTGCATGCGCACCATGACGATTTCTAGAGCGTCCATGCGATAGAGTTAGGAGAGGCGCGCACGCGCCTCCGTGGGTCAAAAGAGGACCGGAAGGTGGACTGCTTACCTCCAGGGTTCCCGACGAAGCCCGCGATGCCACCAGCTGGAACCGCTCATAAGCATCCATTCCTCTCAAGCAGCTCGCAGCTCCCCGCGCAGCTTCCACTCACCCATACTGCCCGCGAGGGCGAGCTTCCAAGCAGGGCTCTTCTCATCTACGGCGCACTCGTCAATACTCCCGCCTCACCGGCGCCTCAGCGCGGACAAGGATGCGGCTTACTGGCGCCAATGAGCTTCTTGCTCTCGTCGTACGCCCAGAAGCGGCAGACGGAGTACGTCATCTGCCTCAGCCAGGTTCCGGAGATGCCATCAAAGAGGCCCAGGACGCCCGCGGTGCGCACGGTCTTGCGTATGGACTGAATCATGCGCGTGTCGCCCGTCGCCTGCAGACGGACCTTGGTCAAGTCGAGCGGGCTGTGCACCGCGCACACGAGCGTGAGCCATCGCGCTCCCGCACAGAATCTCGCCTGATCGATCAAGGCGAATGTGCACTCACTGGGTTATGGACGCGGCGATCGTTGCAGCAACCCCTGATCAAGCGCACCGGATGGTGTGAGCGGCGCCATGAAGAGGCGCATGCATGGGACATACCACCGAGCCAGAACGGATACGGCTTCTTCTTCTTGGGCGCAGGGGCCGCCACGGCGGTCTCCACAACGTTCACGGGCAGCGCTGCGGCGGACTGTTCTATCGTCTTAGACATGTTGGTGTCGGTGTCAGGCAGGGTAACGGGGTATCCTGTCTAGCTGAGCGCGATCGAACACGGTATCTTCTGTATCGTCTAGGCAGGGGTCCGACGGCCAAGTCTACACACGCACGGCTCGTCTCGTCTAACGGGCGATGGCGGAGACGACGGTGGGGCTGGTGGTGGTGGTCGAGGAAGAGGCGAGGCGTACGTGTTGGAGGTGTGGTGTGCGAGCAGCCGGAATATCTGGGGGTATTTAGGGGCACGACCGGAAGGCGCGAGGCCGATCTGCACCGATGGGTGAGAGAATATAGGCAGCGAGCGGGAGTCGGCACGGGCCCTGGAGCCTGTTGAGGACGAGGCGAGGGAAGGCGCGGCGCGCGGAAGCCAAAGAAGGCCTTCAGGGGGCCTCCTTACCAGTCCTACCCGTCAGGTGACGGTGCGGAATCGCGGTCGGCATACCTCCTTTGGTCGCGTGTCGTTGGCCGTTTCCGAATCATTGCACTGCGCGTACCCCACGGGGCCCCGCGTCGCCGCGACTTGTGGACGCGTTGTGTACGCCGTGAGCGTGAATATTGATCAGACCGAGCGCAGATCGTGTCGGCGACCTTGCGGAATCGCCTGTGCTCTTGCGACTTTGGCCCAAGCCTATCGCGGGCGTTCTGTTTCCTTGCGCTCGGAGAGAGGCCGGTCTGTTGCCGGCCGAAAGAAGTATAGCACGGAGGAGCGTGGGGGACTTGGGACCAGAAGGAGGAGATGGGATGACGACGAGGGATGAATGGACATGGTCACCTGTGCCGCCACCTCCGCAGCCGAGCCACACCCGTGGGAATCTCTATACACGATCACGTGAATACACAGCTTGTTCGTCCACGCGACGCGCCGCGCACTCACTGGTGCTCTTCGACTCGGAGTCGGAGGATGGGGGGTTGTTGTGCTGCAGGCCCTTAGATTGCACTGAGAATTCTACTGTAGCCTCACATGAGTATCCGAGGCTTCTAAGACCGTTGACGTGCTCATCAACGCTGATGCGTCTAACCCACCCGTAAGGGAAGGATACTACTCAGGCCGAGAGCCTTTGTAGGTCGAGGCCTGCTGGCAGGGGAGAAGGGAAAGGACGCGAAGGAGAGGGGAGGTTGGAGTCGGGTGCCCTGTAACTAGCGCGGGCCGTGATGAAGCCTAGGACCAAAAGGGAGTGGATAGAGAGGGTTGGCGGCCCTTTGCGAAGAGTCTAAAGTTGCGTGAGAGCGCGGAGGGAGGACTCGCGGCTTCTGCTGGGAGGGAGGAAAGAAAGGGACGAGGGGAGAGGAGCACAGGGTTCCGCGCGAAGGCTGTTTGCAACTCGCCTGACGTGGCACTTCCACTACACGTTCCGCACCCATCCGCTTCTCCGATTCTACGGATTTCGCAGAATTTCGCAAACTTTCGCGGAGTCCGTTTTCGCAGCTTCGCGTGGTTTCGCAACTACACGGTTTCGCAGGTTTTCGCAAGGGTCGTCGCAAGAGATTCGCAGTTCGCAGTTTCGCAAGGATTCGCAGTTCGCAAGGTTCGCAGTTCGCAAGATTCGCAGTTTGCAGTTTGCAGATTTCGCAGGTTTCGCAGGTCGTAAATATCACAACTGAGAGACCCTAAGGGTATGGGGGAAAGGGAATCTGGGTGGCCTGGCCTCGCGAAGGGTACAGAGATAGGAGAGGATGGGGGAGGGTGTTGCAGGTTCGCGGAATGGAAAGGGAGGGAGGGGAGCGCCGCTAGCCTTGCAATTCGCGGACTTTGCAATCACAAGCCTCGCAGGTTCACGGCTCGCAGGTTGGTAGTTGCAGGTTTGCAGAAGTCGCTGAGTATATGGGGGAAAGGAGAGGAACGCAGCTAGCCTTCGCACAAACGTCTCCCACAATCCTGCTAACGTAGCACTCGCAGCTCCGCACTCTGAACTTGCAAGGGTCGCAGGATTCGCAGGTTCGCTGTCTTCGCAGTTCGCAGTTTGCGGTTTCGCAGATTTCACAGAGTTCGCAGTCGCAGGGTTCACAGTCGCAGGGTTCGCAGTCGCAGGGTTTGCAGTTCGCAGGCAACAGGTTCGTAGGATGTCAAGTTACAGATTAGCGGAGGATGTATCAATGGAAGAAGGGTTTGCAGCTGAAAGACTCTAACAGTAGGGAGGAGAAGTAGGCATCTAGTGAGGGAGGGGAANGGGGGAGAAGTTCTCTGTTGTGTCTAGACGCCCAGGGCGTGTATTTTACATGGCTGGCCAGTGCTACAAGTCCACCAGCGCCTAACAACTCTGTGTGCGTACAACGCGAGGCTAGCGAACTGTGCGATTCCCTAGCACATCCCTATAGGCTTGGGGTGGCCTCGCGAATGATGTAGCGACCTCTTCGCTGACCTTTTCTGGCTCGCTATAGTCCGCTAAGGAGAGCAGGCAGTTCGCAAGCGAGGCAGAGCATTCGCAGGAGAGGCAGTTTCTCCGCGAGAGGAGTGGTGTGCTCGCAAGGGAATAGGATGTGCTCGCGAGATGCCCCAGATCAGAGTGGAAGGGARTCGCAAGGGGGAGGTCACTGAAGGGAGTTGCAGAGTCGCATRGGAGGGAGCAGGGGCTTCGCCAAACAGTACATTAGAGGGAGAGTCTTCGCGCAAGAGCTGCTAGCACAAGAGGCAGCTAGAGGGCGCAATTAGCGAAGGCGCGAGTTCGCTCTTCTGAGCCTAGGCAGGCACCATGCGCATCATCTCCCCCTCACTGAAATCTCGACTGTCCTCAGTCGGTGCTGCGACTACTCTTCGTGCAGGGAAGCTCCGGTGCGAATGCGAGCAGTCTTGTGAATTGCCACTACGCTTCGCGCATGAACCATCATACGTCGAGGAGGAGACAGGTTGTTTCACTGGGAGCTTCCTGGGGAATGTGGATAGAGGAAACAAAGGGAGCTGGATACGCGAGAAGGAGGGTGTGGTGCTGCACGTTCTTCGCGAGGGTTCAAAGGAGTGGTGTTGTCGCCAAGCTGGCCTTCGCAGGTGTAGCCCTAGTTGGAACCTAATGCGCCAATGTTCTGCACTAGCACTGAGTCTGCCAGCAGACACTTCGCAGGAGCGCTGATGAGGTTCGCAGAGAGCAAGATAGCAAGCAGCCCAGTTCGTGTCCTCGCATTGTCGCAACTTCGCAACCTCACCAGTAGCTTGACCCGTCTCCTGGCTCATCTTCTCCCCCTCGCTGAGATCGCTGCTGTCCTCTGTCACCTCTGGCCTCGCGAACTGGCGAACTAGGTCTAGATGGTCGCGTATTGCTCTCGCGGGGCTGGAAAGGGGTTTCGCTTCTTTCCTAATGACTGGTACGTTGCCATGACCCGTGCAGGCGTTGCTGGGGATCGGTTTACTCGTTGCAGCTTGTGGAACGCATGAGAGGGGGCAGAAGCTGATGTGGGGGAAACGCGAGTGGCAGAGAAGCCGGGAATGCGAGCGATGGGAGAGTATTTGTTGCATAGGCAGCCCAGGGGAGGACAAGGTAGTTGAAGCTTTCGCGTAGGGGGATACACTAGCAGGCGCAGCTTGACGTCGCGGAGTGACCACGCAAACATGGTCGTGAACCTGATAGCAGGGGGTAGAAGGGCCTTCGCACCTTTGCTTGCTAGGGGGCGCTAACACAGGTGCTGAAGAGGAGGACAGCTTCGCACTTCGCGGACGCGTAGTCGCAAGTAAGATCTGATGTCGCGCAAGTGCTAGAGGGTTCTGGCGCAGTCTAAGGTGGGGCATATGGGTGATCGCAAGTGTGTTCTGGAGCCAAGCTAGGGGATGCGGATGGAGGGGGTGCAAGAAACACACAGGACGCGAAAGCAGTAGCGGATGCAGGCTGAATGGGGGAGCAAAGAATCCAGTCGCCTTGTGAGGTTTTGGAGCACATGAGGGTCTCGCAATCTTGGAGAGGTTGTCACAAGCAGGTGGATGTAAGGTGGGGATGAGAGCCAGGTTGTTGCAATTGCTCTCCTCCACTGTGACTGGTTCCATCTCTTCCTCTTCGCCTTCGCAGTGCAAGTCTAGCAGGGCCCTAGGTACCTCCTCCAGCTCAAGACCATGCTCGCGAACGGCCATAGGGATTGTCGCGGGCTCCATGGTGTTGGAGTACTGAAGGGTGATCGCAAGTTCGACAGGAGGGTGGGTCTCTCCAGCAGCTAGCAGGTCCTCAGATTTGTGGGAGGAGGCGAAATCGCAAAGGTAGACTTCGCAGGAGTCTGGAACCATCGCGTTGTCGGCCTCAGTGGAAACTACTGCATGCGACCCTGTTGCGATGTGTCTGGGGGCAGGCTCCTCGCGGCACTGGGTGGAAGAGTCTGGCGAAATTGATGGGAGTGCCTCCACTGGAACAGAGAGGTATGGCGAGGTCCTAGATTGCTGAAAGAATCCCTCTACGAGATTCTCTGGCTGGGTCAGAGGGCAGGTCCGATAAGCAGGCTCGCGATCTCCACTCTCGCATCGTAGAGACGAAGTGCCACAGTTGCGAACTTGGAGAGATGTGTAGGATGGACTACGAGTCTTCGCGAAGGGGTGCTCAGGCAGCAAGGAGTGCTCCTGGAGTGCTGGCTGGGGCGTAGGCGGCCTGATAGTTACGCGAGGGATGCTGGCCTCCTTGCCTGTAGTCGCTGCCTCATCTGGTCTTATCCTGTGGGGGCTGGCCTGCAAAGATTCTTCGCGCATACAGGGGTGGCTCTGCGCAGCTGCTGATGACGCGCGACTTCTGCATTCGCGATAGAGGGTGGGAGGACAGCGTGAAGATACTTCGCAGCTTGCGAAGGTTTGAGGTCCTTGTGGGCGATCCCTGGGTTGCGCAGGCGAGGAATACGGTTGCGAGTGCAGCGTGCGAACTCGTGGAGCCTCTGTGCCGTCAAGGTGCCTTCGCCTGCTCTGCTGCAGCATGAGAAGCTCGTGCTTGAGGTGCGCGATCCTGTCTTCAACACTGCGCTTGGGATTGCTCGCGCTAGGCCCCTCAGGTGCGATGAAGAGGCCTGTCCGTGCTGTTGGAGGTGGTGTGTCCAAACTGTGCCGCCTATGCCACTCGTACAGCCTGTCGCGCATAGCAAGGCTGCTGAAGCCTGGAAGCTGACGAGGGATGAAGCTCTTGTTTGGCAGGACAACGCGACCATCTTGATTTCGCATGCAACGCCTCGCGCGAATGTCCTCCTCCACAAAGGGGCAGCTTCGCAACTTGCAGCCAGCACTCCCACAGTAGTGACAGGAGTTTCCACCCAGAGAGGAGTAGCGCGAGTCGTACGGCGCAGGGCTTGCCTGGTAGCAAGGTGAACCCAGTAGCGGTCCTGTGAGGCGATCCACTGCATACCCCACTGTGCTCGCAGAGCCTTCGCGAACTGTCTGTGCCAGCAATCGCAGAACCAGCGCGAGATCTTCCATCTTGACCATAGCTGGCAGGGCATGATTCGCAGGATCTGTCGCCTGAGAGGGGACCTTCGCTCCGACGATAGTCTTATACAAGACAAAGACCGCAGCCTCATAGACCACTTCCACATTGTAGGGATCGTCTGGGTGGTGGTCAGGGTCTTGTAGCTCCAGCCGCTTCTGAATGCGCTCCCAGAGAGGTCCTGTGATCCCGCGAACAAAGAGACACGACTGCTCTGACTTGGAGTATCGCCCTCGCGCGATCAGGTACGCAGTCATGGCATAGAAGTCGCGGTAGTAGCTGGAGAGCTCAGTGACGTTTGCAATGGGGGATTTCGCGCGCTGGGCTACTAGCGACTCCACTTGGGCTATAGAGAACTTGTGGTCATCGCCAGCACCAGGGTAGAGAGCGATGATCGCAGCCTTGAACTGCTGATAGGTCTGGTCTTCACTGCTGTAGGAAGGAAGGCTCTCGCAGAGCTCAGCGACTTCTATGGGAAGGTAGCGGATGACCCAGATCTTCTTTCGCTGATCCGCGACAATGTCACTTCGCTCAAAGAGCACCTCCACATCCAGAAAGAAGCGGCGAAGGTTTTGTGGGTCCGCAGGGTCAAAGGTAGGTGCCGTAGCGTGTCCGCGAGGAGGCATTGCAGGTTTCGCGCCATGGTCTGCCATCACTTCCGCCAGGTCAGGTTCGCGAATGGAGTGAAAGACTTGCGAGATATCGGGGGAGAAGTCAGGAAGGTTAACCAAGAGGCTCGCAGCGGATGCAGAAGCTTCTCCAACACTCTCTGCTTGCAAAGGCTCGACTGGCGAAGCGTCTGAGAGCGAAGTGAGGGTGCTCCCGAATGGCGATGAGTAGCGGACTAGAGAATCCTCCGCTGGTGCGAAGGAGATGTTCGGGGAGGGTGGTCGCGACGTGTTGATGGGGTTCGCGATGATCGCAAGCGCGGTTTCGCGGATCCAGGGGGCGCTTGCTGGTTCGCTGGTGAGCCTTTCGATCCCTCTCTCAAGGAGGAGGCAAACAGGGTCGAGTAGCGCGGTAAGGGAGTCGCCGTCGAGGGACTGGCTGGCCTGTCTAACTAGGTTGGTGAACCGCGCGACTAGTAGCTCAGAAGCGAGGGTATAGGGTCCTGAGTCAGGGTATAGGGTCCTGAGTCAGGGTATAGGGTCCTGAGTCAGGGCTTGTTGTTCGCGAAATTGCGAACAGAGACGGCGCGAAGAGCCGTCAACAGGAGGAAACCGACTGTGTGATCTAAACACACCCCCCTGCGGTGGTCACCAAAATGATGCGTCTAACCCACCCGTAAGGGAAGGATACTACTCAGGCCGAGAGCCTTTGTAGGTCGAGGCCTGCTGACAGGGGAGAGGGGAAAGGACGCGAAGGAGAGGGGAGGTTGGAGTCGGGTGCCCTGTGACTAGCGCGGGCCGTGGCGAAGCCTAGGACCAAAAGGGAGTGGATAGAGAGGGTTGGCGGGCCTTTGCGAAGGGTGTAAAGCTGCGCGAGAGCGCAGAGGGAGAGTTCGCGGCTTCTGCTGGGAGGGAGGAAGGAAAGGGACAAGGGGAGGGGNAGCACAGGGCTTCGCGCGAAGGCTGTTTGCGACTCGCCTGACGTGGCACTTCCAATACACGTTTCGCACCTGTCCGTTTCGCCGATTCTACAGATTTCGCAGAATTCCGCAAACTTTCACGGAGTCCGTTTTCGCAGCTTCGCGTGATTTCGCAACTACGCGGTTTCGCAGGTTTTCGCAAGGGTTGTCGCAAGAGATTCGCAGTACGCAGTTTCGCAAGGATTCGCAGTTCGCAGTTCGCAGATTTCGCAGGTCGTAAATATCACAGCTGAGAGACCCTAAGGGTATGGGGGAAAGGGAATCTGGGTTGCCTGGCCTCGCGAAGGGTACAGAGATGGGAGAGGATAGGGGAGGGTGTTGCAGGTTCGCAGGATGGAAAGGGAGGGAGGGGAGTGCTGCTAGCCTTGCAATTCGCGGACTTCGCAATCACAAGCCTCGCAGGTTCGCGGTTCGCAGGTTGGTAGTTGCAGGTTTGCAGAAGTTGCTGAGTATATGGGGGAAAGGAGAGGAACGCAGCTAGCCTTCGCACAGATGTCTCCCACAATCGTGCTAACGTAGCACTCGCAGCTCCGCACTCTGAACTTGCAAGGGTCGCAAGGATTCGCAGGTTCGCTGTCTTCGCTGTTCGCAGTTTGCAGTTTCGCAGATTTCGCAGAGTTCGCAGTCGCAGGGTTCACAGTCGCAGGGTTCGCAGTCGCAGGGTTCGCAGTTCGCAGGCAACAGGTTCGTAGGACGTCAAGTTACAGATTAGCGGAGGATGTATCAACGGAAGAAGGGTTTGCAGCTGAAAGACTCTAACAGTAGGGAGGAGAAGTAGGCATATGTAGTGAGGGAGGGGAAGGGGGAGGAGTTCTCTGTCGTGTCTAGACGCCCAGGGCGTGTATTTTACATGGCTGGCCCGTGCTACAAGTCCACCAGCGCCTAACAACTCTGTGCGCGTACAACGCGAGGCTAGCGAACTGTGCGATTCCCTAGCACATCCCTATAGGCTTGGGGTGGCCTCGCGAATGATGTAGCGACCTCTTCGCTGACCTTTTCTGGCTCGCTATAGTCCGCTAAGGAGAGCAGGCAGTTCGCAAGCGAGGCAGAGCATTCGCAGGAGAGGCAGTTTCTCCGCGAGAGGAGTGGTGTGCTCGCAAGGGAATAGGATGTGCTCGCGAGATGCCCCAGATCAGAGTGGAAGGGAGTCGCAAGGGGGAGGTCACTGAAGGGAGTTGCAGAGTTGCATGGGAGGGAGCAGGGGCTTCGCCAAACAGTACATTAGAGGGAGAGTCTTCGCGCAAGAGCTGCTAGCACAAGAGGCAGCTAGAGGGCGCAATTAGCGAAGGCGCGAGTTCGCTCTTCTGGGCCTAGGCAGGCACCATGCGCATCACCTCCCCCTCACTGAAATCTCGACTGTCCTCAGTCGGTGCTGCGACTACTCTTCGTGCAGGGAAGCTCCGGTGCGAATGCGAGCAGTCTTGTGAATCGCCACTACACTTTGCGCATGAACCATCATACGCCCAAGAGGAGACAGGTTGCTGCACTGGGAGTTGCCTGGGGGATGTGGATAGAGGAAACAAAGGGAGCTGGATACGCAAGAAGGAGGGTGCGGTGCTGCACGTTCTTCGCGAGGGTTCAAAGGAGTGGTGTTGTCGCCAAGCTTGCCTTCGCAGGTGTAGCCCTAGTTGGAACCTAATGCGCCAATGTTCCGCACTGGCACTGAGTCTGCCAGCAGACACTTCGCAGGAGCGCTGATGAGGTTCGCAGAGAGCAAGATAGCGAGCAGCCCAGTTCGCG